>VMBQ01010676.1:0-25517 GCA_007657795.1 Dreissena rostriformis | reverse complement strand
TAATAATAATAATAATAATACAAATTATAATAATAAGTATAATAATAAAATAATGATAATTGCTTCTTAATTTGTTTTAGATTGAATATCGTCCCTACTTCATTCGAATCGATAGAACTTAGTGCATACATCCTATGTACATCAAGGTACCCTACATGTTGCATTTTGCGGTCGATTACATTTTTGTTTAACCATTGTAGTTGTATATTGCTGCTTGTGTATGATATTGTGCATGTTTGCAAATTGTGTTATCAATATCATGATTTCTAAAATATGAAACCAGACAAACATGTTATTTGTTATTAAAATTGTTTTTGCATAAGTGTTAATGGATCGCTATGACCGATCGTCAAAGAAACGATGAAGATGCATATTTATGCATACAGTCTAATCTGTCAATAAAGACCACTCAAGGGATTTGGTCGTTGTGGTCTTTGTTCACAGGTGGTCTTTATTCGCAGGGTCGATTGATAGGAATTGAGAGGGATTGGGAGGAAATCGTTGTGGTCTTTATGGACAGGTGGTCTCTATTAAAAGGTGGTCTCTGGGATAAGTTTGACTGTATTTATATAAAACAATTGCAACAAAACCTCAGAGAAAAGTTTCTGATCAAACAGTTTAAAAGCAATTGACTTAAAGTACAAAACGTGTAGGGTATTGTGTATCGTTATACTGGTTGGAACTACATTTGATATCAACTTACATTACCTATTTTAGTATTGTCTTTTTATTAAATAAAATGATTTTCTTTTGGTTAAAATAAAATATAGTATAAATATAAAATCAAAACAACTATTGTTTTAAAAAGCAATGGGGTATGTTTATGTATATACACTATAACGCTAACAAGTCAAATAGAAATAATTAATGTGCACATTAAATATTTCAAGCGAATTTGTATTCATACGAATTAAAACAGTTTATTTTTCATGTTGTACAATGAGTTTCTTTCTCAGATGCGTTTTAACTATATTAAACGGGCATTTGAAAAGTAGGGAAGTATCAACTATCTTTTTTTTTTTTTATTCTTTTCTTATTTTATATTTTCTAAACGTGCTACCCATGAAGGTGTCAAATACAATTGAACGAGCAAAGTATTCGATTGGCGTTATAAGAAATTCGCAGTTTACAGAATCGAGCAGTACGATCTCAAGATATATAAAAAACATGAACGCTTGTTAAATCGTTCAGATCACGTTTTGTGTGCCACATACACTTCCACAGAGACCTACATTGCGTAATGTGAAATAAAACGCTCTACATAATGTGTATGTAAAAACGATTATAAGAGTTCCGCGAAATCGTAAAAAACAAGTTCGTGTGAAAATTGACGTGCATCTACATAAATAACCCAGTACATACAGTCCGAATGAATAGATATTTTATTGTCATTAGCATCGTTAGAACGGCACTGTTACATACTTAGTTTTTGAGATGTTCCGTATTAAGCGACCTACTTAATACTACATTATATATTAAGAGTCTGTACGTTAAATTAACACATATAAATGTATGTATTGACCACCGGAACATAACTGTTTGAATATGATGTCGTTGCGCATCAATATTATATTAGAAATGCCTTGTGGTAATTCATATCAGAATACTGATAGTTAACTTCTATTAAAATTAACATGATAATGTTTAAGTAAAACATGAACAGTAATATGTATGTAATTAATACACAATCCGCATATCATAAAAATAACACATTCTTTAAAAAACCAAAGGAAAGCTTGTATCGAGGTATATAAATCTCTTGGTACAGAACTACGTCCGGAAAACAATGACGTATACAATCGGTTATAATGCCCCAAAATAAAACAGCCTATTTTCACAATAACGACGTATTTTAGGCCATCAACCGATATATTAAACTGATTTATCAATGACATATACACATATTCGTACTCAGGATAGTTTAGTTTTACTGACAATAAATCACAGATCGGATATCATTGATACCGCTAGGCAATCATTTAACGTCAATTGTTAGCATAGTTTGTTGTATCGTTCTTTAAAACAAAATACAAACGATGGCGATATTTCTGTATTTCTATATTAGGTAAGCGTATATTAAGTTTCACTGAATTCTTCATTATCAATGAAAACAAATCGTCAGACATACTTTCAAAAAACTAAATTGTTGAAAGTTACCTTTCAAGACGATTTCCTACGTACAAATATAATAATAGTTTGCATTATTTTAGTGGTACATATGGCACACCATTCTTTTAACATTCCCTATACATCAGAATAAGAATCAGAACGAGTGTGATTATTATATTTTATATGATTAAATAAGGAGTAACAATGCGATGTATGTGTCAGTGTTTGGGGAAAATGTGCATTCAAAAACAATAAAGGTTACCATATACACTGTGATCAAACATTGCTGAAACGATGAATAATACTTCATATGATTCAACGTTTGTATATTACTACAAAATTTGAAACTGACTTACGAGATCAAGCTCTATTGTTTATTTTGGAAATTGCTTTCAACAGATACTTATAAAAGTGTACATATTGTGTTCTTTAAGTTGCTTTTTTTATTTAATTGCAAGATAGGGAATATGTATTTACCTATATTTGATAAAAGCCGTTGAATCATGGCGTAGTTTATACACGTTGTTGGACGATCATCAACAAATGTAAACAGATGAGAATCGTATTACTATTGTTATTGTCAATATATCAATTGGCAATCAATTTGACACAGCCAACTAATCACAATCACAAATGACTTAAACTGATGTAACTAGGTTACCCATCTTTAAACCCAAACCACTATGGATTTCAACCGGTTTAACCCATTAATGCCTAGCGTCTAGAAAAAAAGGCCTTGGTTTGCTTCAAGGAATATCTGTAAGAAATATTTTAAACATAGAAATAAATATACTAGACATCCCAAATTTTAGAAATAAATTGATCCAATTTAGAGGGTTGGGAGAGTCCACTAAGCATACATGGGTTAAGTAAGTTACGTATGTGGAGGGCGAACCTCGTACTTGACCAATTAGCAATCATTGTGATGTTCAGAAAAAATAGTAACATCATTATATACTATTTCAAAATAAACATCTATATTACTCAATTCAATAAATATCCTAGTGCAAATGTACCATTTAATTATTCAATGGTTGGGTGCAGAAGTAACATTTATGCAGTGTCGTAGGGTCATATTTTGTATCGAACTTTCGACTAGTACCAATGAGTTGTTTTAAGTTGGAGAAAACTGTACTGTGTATGTACCGCATACTAGACAGGGCGAGATTGACACTTAAGTTAACGAAATCATAAACACAGTTTTACAAATGACAAATTTTGTGCACAAGATTTTATTAAAATATATGAAAGTTTATATAAGAATCTCCGCAAAACATTTCCTAGACGGTCACACTGTAACGACTCGTCTTCAACATTTAATATTCTTCCCCGAAAATGTCACAGGAGCAAATTAACCGGGTTATCCCGTGTGCAGTTACATAATTGGGTTTCTGCACTGTGTCTGATCTGTCTACCACGCGATCTGAAGACCCCATGCGTGTCTGTAAATTCGTTTAGATCACAATATACTTATTCAAACCCGTATACACTTTAATGAAAAAAATCACATTTTGTCAAAAATAAAGTCAACATATGACACATAAAGACCCTTATAACCTTTTTTGTTTGAGTGTATTCAATTGCATGTCTCAATCAGGTTTGATGTAGGCCAAGAACCGTGATTTACGATGCGTAATTTCAAATTAACAGCAAAAATGATAACCTATGGCGGCCAACCATAAGTAACCAAAAAATAGTCCTATACTTATTGGGCATGCTGCGACGCCGCCTACGTGATGTGGTTTGGAGTTTAATAACACCAGTAATTTGGCATGAAAGTGTTACTTAAAAAGCAAATAATTCTGTAACCTTGTATGCTTATTATATTAACGGCTTTGCCAGATACGTTTTTTATCTAGCCTTTTAATTAACATATTTACATTGGTTGCATCTGCATAAATGTTATACGTGCACAAACATGGCGACATCACATGAACAACTTCTCGAAAATGCATATACATTTCGTTCCTTTAAAATTGTCGCTATTTAACACGTCAAGTGTACATAGCTATCGTATAATTTAATAATCTAGTGATATTACCTCAGTATGATATGTTTCATACCATATTGTACTTTACGTTAGTTTGAAAATGGTCCGAGGGACGAAAATACTTCTTTTTTAATTTTTACACATTTCACAGTATTGTTCTTTTGATTGGAATATCTATCTCTTTTAAAATATGGATTTTTAAATGATCTTTATTCCCTTTGATTCTAATATTTCGGTCAGGCAAAGGAAACAGTTAAGAATACGAATTAAGCCAAAAGAGACACATTGATAGAACATAGCAAATAATAAATACTTTACACGGCGTTAGTGATAATTACACGTTTGTGTGTTGCAACTGTTTTATATCAATAAAGATTAAAAACAATAATATTTCAGTCTGAAATTTAATGAAAATTGCATACACAATTCGAATGTGTTTGTGTTTCAAAAACAAAGTATTGTTCACTTCGTCCGATATTGATATACCTTGCTCATATGAACTTTTCTAGGAAAAACTCAACACATGTTCTTTTTAAACTGTATAAGAACACAACCTTTTTTGTTAAGCTGCCGATAATTTATCGTTGATACTGATAACAAAACCCGCTTTGCACCTATGTTTGCATATGCTTTATTTTACAGGAATATGGAGGGTTGGCAAAACTGTATGTCTTAGTGCTGATATGTTTAGATAGGTTAGCCTTTCTTATTAAGAACAGTCCAAATTCGTAGTAAATACATAATATATATATAGGGCGATTTCCGGTTAGAAGGGATTTCACTTCCATTCAGTCTGTTAAGTACATTTTGTTATGTTGTTGTATTACTTAAATAGTTTGTAAACTATTCGAAAATACGTATGACCAATATCGATTTTATTGTTTAAAAAATGTTCATATTAAATAAGCACTTGTTTACGTTACACATATTGCTGAATTGAATAATGTCATTGTGATGCATAGTATGTTTTAATCTAGTTTTCATGCACTTCAATCGATCAGATAAAATTAACACACCATATATGAGCACGTATGCATACTGTTTTGCTTGCATCACTATATTTGTCCCATACATACATAAATATGATGCGAAACATTCATTTATAAAGTTCCAAAAAGGAAAAAGGGGTTTCAGAAATAACGTGCTGGGCTCAAAATAGGATATAAACTAGACATCGTAGCTTTCGGTTTGGCAGATACGTCAAACTAAGTTTAAACGACTTTTGCAAAATGTTTTATCTTTCAAACATAAAATTATGGGAGATAATATGAGATTCACTGCTTGTATTGTACAACAACGTGGTTTATTTATAAGATTGAGTTAAATACAGAGTTAAACTGTTCGCAAATAATCAAATATTTTCGGCAATATTGCAACCAGCAATTGTTTTTGGCACGGTTGTGGGACCACTTACTAAGTGTAAGTGTATTATGTTATTATTCATATTATTTTAAGTTATATAACATCTGATTAGCATCGCTATGCAACATAGGAACACGATAAGTTCAAATGCAATACTATAATAATATTGATAAGCAATAAATCAACATAAATAATAAACTATGCAGTCAAATTGATATACGAATTTGTTTTGCGCGTTTATTTGTACACATTAAACTAATTAGATTAATAGCATAAGAAGTGGTATAATAAGTATAATGTTTAGATCCACAATCGAATAAGACTTTGTCTTTTTTCCCATCAGGTTTCTACCGCGTGCAGGCACCCAGTGAAATATGATTATGCTTGACACAAATCAATGCTAGTATATCATGGTTCGTTGAGAAACGGTTGCAAAAACGACTGTACCTATAATAAGCCCAATTGATTCCCCAGAGACCAAGGTAATTATGCGCTTACTGAAGCATCGCTGACACCTTGCTATTTCTATATATTCTCTCACGGCTTATTACATATCGTTTTAAGACCTAAGTACGAAGTCTTAAAGCATTTTTGCCATTAAGTATTTCCGAAACTTTCGTTAAATTTAGACATGAAAGTGTATATGTATATACACATATAAAAACGCATCTTTTAAATTGAGATACAAAATACAGACTTCACACATTTCATTTATAATTCTAAACATGTAACACAATGGTTTTCGTAGAGTGTTTTCAACGACTGGTATTATGTTCATTAGAAACAGATTTCAAAAGCAAGCAATAACCGAAGAGATAGTAACGTTCTCTCAAAGGTTAATTATGTTTTTAATTGATTCCGACATTTGATTGATTGAGACAACGCCTTTGTGGAAATTATGAGGTGGTTAAGTTCGAAAAAGTGATATTGCGTATTTCGTGATAAAATGCAGAATTCCTTCGTTTTAATTAACAAATAGAGCTTTACGTGTAAATTGTAAAGACGGAATGGTGCAATTTCAACCTCATTTAAATCTAATCCTACCGTTTGTACATCTATTGACAGCCACACTAAGTGTGCGGCAGTCTATATGGAATGATAATTGTGTTCGTACAATAGAAAGAGGCTTTGTTTTTATGTGTATTTTCTTTTATATTTTTGACGAAATAATAATTTATTTTGTTAACGTTATGATTTTTTTTTTGTAATACACATGCCGTTGTGATTTCTTTTTTCATGAGTTCTTTGCACAACTCTTTTAAAAGTCACATGTTTACTTCACGCGCCTTATATTACATTTTACTTTCTCTTAACTTTTTACAAATTTCATTATCTCGTAAAATGAGTATCGCAATACGTTTATTTACAGAAGAGGAAATTAGTATTATAGAGTTTAACTTGTGTCGCTATATAACTGTTACATTGCGCCCCATTTGATGCATAACATTAATCGCGATATTGTTTGTCGCTGTAATGATCTGACGGAATCGCATTACAGGACACGCGCAATTTACCTTTTAGTTAAAACGCAGGTGTATGTCGTTCAACCAATCAAAAATCTCATTTTCTTAATTTGATTGATTGTTTACCTTACCGATTAAACACAAAAATAACCCAATCATTTTCGAAGACGTCGTATTTATTGGCTATTCGAACTTATCAATGTGACCTCTTATGCAATTTCTTCATATAAAGTCAGAGGATAAAATCGTCAAACTGACGATGACTTCAATTAGAGTGGTGAACACCATGCTTGAATAATGATATTTATGTGCGGATTTGTTTTTTTGTTTCAACGAATTCAAGCTTTAATAAATGTATTTTAGTTTATCATCTTAACTACAAATAAAAGTGTCATTTTTGTTCTATGTCGTAAATAGCCCACGTATGGACATAAAAATACATACTTGCTTGATTGTATCCATTATTCCNTAGTCGGGCCGCGTCTCTCTGTCTCTCGGCGACGGAGCCGCTGCTCGACTAGTACCTAGTACGGGGAACGCGCTGAGGCAGGCGAGCGAGGCCCCGTCTCTCTCGGACGGGTAGCTAGCAAGCGGCTCTCGAGCCGTCTCTCTCGGACGGCGACGGTGCCGCTGCGCAGGCTAGGTGCTTTTTAAACTTTGAAATTTTCAAGCGTTTTTTTTTTAGCCAAAATTTCTAAGTCCATAAATCGTCTTGTCCGAGCAGCGGCTCCGTCAATACGAAGCCCACATGTCCCCGACCCACCTCAAAAGATGCGCACTGTCGAGACAAATCTACCGATACCCTGGGTCAGCGTATTGGCCTGAAGACCTCGGCGACAAGACGTTCCTCGCACGTGTGTCGTTTTTCACTAATCCGATGCTGACCCTAACCCTATTAACACCGGATTCGTGCTCAGCGATGACTTCTGACATATAAACAACATTAGTTGCACCTGTGTAGTATAACAATGCATTTATCAAAGGCATTTACTATATTTTTTAAAAGCTCATTATCCATTTTTTTGTTTTAGAACAATATATTCCAGACATGTTCATGTTCCAATTTTGTTCATGTGTCGTATGAATTGATATCGTTGCGGGATATTAAAATGGAATTTATTATGCCACACAAAAAATAGCATTTTATTGCTTGTTACATCTATGTAACCAGACCACATCTAGCGTTGACATTTTGGCTATTGCTATAAGGAACACTAATTATTTATATGTTAACTTTATGTTACGAATTATATTACGAAACGTTCGTAGATTTTGAGCGTTATATGGGCTTTGATTTGCCATGTGTCATTGTCTGATAAAATTGACAAAAGGCTCGTATAGTTAATTGAATACAAACTAAATAGACTTATATGTGTTTTGAAAAACGATAAAAGTCGTGTTTTTAAACGATAGTAAGAGCATCGCCGCGCGTCTATAATCGGTCATTAACATTCGGCCGTTATAATCGCAGCCGGCCGATTATAGACATCACGCTTAGCAAAAGTCGTATGCTATGGTCTAAATAACATATATCATTGGATTAATCGGCGCTCGGATTATTTGTAAGAATAAAAGAAAAATACTTAACACAATAGTATACGTCCAGCCAATAATTTAATATTGTAATATTTTCTTCCAATAACATTTGATTAACAGTTATTTAACATGGTGTTGGACTACAAAATGTGATTATAGTTATGTTTAAAATGAACAAAATGACTAGGTTGTGGTTTGTCTGCGGCGAACGTTTTGTATAAAAAATGGTAGATATTTCCGCACTCTTGTGTTTTCTTGCTGGTTAGGCGCCTCGATCACATATGTGGTATGAGGTGGCCTTCCGTGAAACATCCCCGCGACAACTCTGCGGTCAATATCCGATACACCTGCAGGCAACGTACATTGGTTTACGTTTGCTTTACAATTGTATAATTTCAGCAGAATTAGTATGTCGATTTCAGCATGTTTAGTGTGTCCATTTTAGCAGTTATAGTGTGTCAGTTTTAACAATTATAGGGTGTCAATTTTACCAGTTATAGTGTGTCAATTTCAACAATTATAGTACGTCCATTTCATCCGTTATAGTGTGTCAATTTCAGCAGTTATAGTGTGAAAGTTTCAGCAAACGTCATAACATTTAGCTTATATATTTGTAGATAATGTACCGTGGAAGCAATATATCATTATAAAGGCTTACTATCAAAGTGATAAGGTGACGATATGTATATACAAGAGATTAGAAAGTGTTAACACAGTAGTATGATTTTACTCACACATACAGTTTGAGCTGGATAACATGATATTTTTGCACTATTTGTGGTTTGAGCTACATGCGCAACATACTTTCTCGGTTAATCGGTCTCAAAGGCAGTTTTAAGACTTGGGTACTATCAGCCTCCAAGTATAGAAGGATTGAATCCAATACAGTGTGGATATTACATAATTTTGTGAAACATCATTTATAATCTGAAACAGATGAATACAAGAAGTGCATGGGGGTATTTTACTTCGAAACATCAACACAGTTATAATTATAAAAATACCAGTGGTTATCGGCTGATGTACGAAACCAGATGTTCGCATAATTTGCATAATTTAAACAAGACATACGTAACAATGAATTAAGATTGACCGACGTTTCTATACTGTGTTTCACTTACTTTTTCTGTACTGCGTTTACTATTATAATTATGTCGGTCGCTTTCATGTTTCATGTTCAGCAAAGCAGTTTGAAGAGTATGCAGACTGGGATATGCTAAATGGATCAGGATCTTTATTCATGTGAAGAAAGACTCAACCATTGGGCTTGGGTCTAAGTTTAGTTTTCGGATTATAAGTGATGATACTGTTGAATATTTATATATATACTCAATTAAATATACGTTTGATTGAACAAGCGACAAAGAACAATGCAAATAGTGTTAAGCTGGCTGTTGATGGTGGGGTTGTTGACGTGTGTGATTCTTAATTTACACATTCTTGTTAACTTCGAGCCTGATATCTCGGCTATTCCATATGACGAGATCGAAAACTACGTAGCGGTGGAACATAAACACATTCAGAGTCGAGATAATGCAAAAGCCGACCTAGAAGTAAAGTCAGAAGAAAACGATACCTCACAGTTCATAATAAAACCGTATACATTCCGCATACGAACTGATGACATCAGGATACTCAGTGGTTCGAAGAATTAAACTCAAATTTATGAAGGGATATCACGAATCAATTCAGAACAACAAATTCGCAACTTGTATCGTAATGAGCTTAAACTGGACCAAGCGAGCGTGGTGATTGTGGTTCAAGTACATAATAGACTTGAGCATCTTCAAATACCCCTTCAGTCCTTGAGAAAAGTGCGTAGCATTGAGAAGACTCTCTTGATCATCAGTCACGATTTGTACTCTGATAATATAAATCAACTTGTAAAGGAAGTCGACTTTTGTCCGGTAAGATTTGTACTCTGATACTATAAATCAAGTTTTAAAAGAAGTCGACTTTCGTCCGGTAAGAGAGCTATACTAGGTTTGTTTAAAATAGTATTTGTATTTAGTTATATAAGGTCTTTATAAATGTTTAATGTCATAAATCAGTGCTCTTTGGAACTGTTGATCTATTGATATTAATAATTATGCTACTTTTTCGGTTCAAAGTTAATTCAATTTCGCATTAACAAAATGGCAATTCAAACAACACTACTTATTAGTATTGGAGCATACAAAACCATTCACTTTATTAACAAAAGGTATCTTGCAATATGAAATCTACATAACAATATCAATTCAAGTAAAAAAAATACACTGGTAGCTACTGTTTTGAAGAAAAATAGTTTATATTCGTATTTACCTTTTAATAACTTGCACAGGTCGAGATTTTGTGATCGCCATGCGTCCGTCATTTGGTGTGCGTCATCAATCGTATGTGGACCTTATCTTTTTTATTATAACGCCATCACCTAAGCCGCTGGGTAGATTTCCACAAAACTCCACATAAATGATCCCTGATGACCCATTTACACAATTGTTTAAATCATTTGGATCCACAGCATGTGTAGGGCAACTGAGCTAAAATATATTTAATACTAAAAACATTTCACTGAACCTGCAAGGGTCAGGGGTAGTATCTAGTATGTTATATCGTACAATGTTACTCTGCTAAATTTGTTCAACTCATGCATATGGCTTCAAAACTGACTTTTTCTAGGGTTTAAATGATATAATATAGATTAGTATAGTAAATAAGTTAAAATAGCCATTCTCTGCCTAAGTCCCATAAACTTTACTAACCCCAAGCCGTGAGAATCTCGTAAATGTTTTGGCCCAAATTCCAATTCACTGGCCAGTCAACTACAAATTGGTACTTTGCAATGAGGGCCAGTATTAAGAACTTATTTTATGGATATGGTGCAATTGTACTGGCTTTGTCTGGCCGGCTGACTTTCGTGGCGACTGAATACTTTTAAAATCTTCATCTCTGAAACCACAAGTCAGAGAGCTTTGCTATTTGGAATGTAATACCAGATTGAGGTCCAGTGCAAGCTGTGTTCAAATCCTGCCCCTAATTATTGAATAATCAACGTAAATATTACATTGATTCATACAAACATACCCAAATTAAAATATTGCTTCGAGCTTTCAACACAATTATTAATAAACTAACACCAGATGCTATCGGCTGATGTACGAAACCCTATGTTCTCATGATTAGCATTGAAAAAAAAGAAATACGTAACAATGAATTGAAATTGACTGACGTTTCTGAACTGTGTTAACCATGAAGTTAACTGTTCTAACTTCTAAATGGATCAACTACTGCAATATAGTGTACTCCCCTATTCTGAAACTGAAACTGAAACTGGTTTATTTGCTAAAACGCCTATTTCTACATTTAAAACACATTCAATGGCGTTGTACATAATCTATATAAATTAAACTATATAAATGGCAAATACAATTAACAAATTAAAAAATAAATAAATAAGAATTATATAAAACTAAAAACTAAAATTGTCATATCACAATCAGAGCTCAAGATTATTTTTTCAGCCTAGGGGTATTTCACTCATGAATTTGTTAATTGATGAGTAAAAATCAAAATCCGATAATTTTAGGGAGTATTTATGTTCAAAGGATCACAATTAATAATTAATTGTACATGTAGTGTT
Source organism: Dreissena rostriformis (assembly GCA_007657795.1). Classification (NCBI taxonomy): domain Eukaryota; kingdom Metazoa; phylum Mollusca; class Bivalvia; order Myida; family Dreissenidae; genus Dreissena; species Dreissena rostriformis. The sequence goes on along the minus strand of VMBQ01010676.1, from coordinate 13,435 downwards.
AACTTGCAATTACAAGCAGTTTTGTACACAATAAAGCAATCACTTTTGTTTTATTTAATATTCTGTCAATAATAGGGCGTACATTTTTTTCTGGTGTTACTAATGACGATGTCGACTTAATAGAGATCGACCATTTATAACTGGCTCGCCATTAATTTTTGTTTTATTTACATGACAATAAAACACAAACACATGCAGACGCTGCGGCACACGTCACAAAAAGAAAAGCGCTTTCGGGACAGAGACTGCCGGTCAGGACGGCACAGATCGTGACGGTCATATGAAAAACAAGCAAGCAGCAAGTTTTCGCATTACTTTATGATTCAAGTGGTTTCATTGATTGCAAACCGGATTTTAATATATCTAACAGTTTAAACATGTGCTTAGTCACGTTATTTGAATGGTAAGCGGATGGTATCCGTAAAACTTGTTTATTAAATATGTGTATTTCGGCTGACATTTAAAAAGTGCATGAGGGAAAAAGGTTTTTCCATAGTGCCACACAAGAGATAAACTGATAGCAAAAATTATATGCTTGAAGTTGGGCGATTGGTTTTTTTTATCGAATTTGATGTCAAATGTTTTCACCATAAGCGTATATCGATTCTCAACAATGCAGCGGAGAGCCCGTTGTGTCAACATCGGCCTTAATCGTGGGCAAAATTGAAATGATACCGTTCTGACTGGGGAGTAAATAAGGTCGGGAACCACATTCTGTACATAGATGGTGATGTCACTACGTTTTTACCGGTGTAGACACAATGACGGGAACCGGTCATGTTTACATGAACTTATATGCATGTATAAACGGCTAATACGCATTGAAATTGCACACGATGCGTAATCCGAATTTAGCCAGGAGTTTTTTTACTCAAAAACATTTTAAGTCGTGCGTATTTTCTTTTTTTTTGTTCATGCGTATTTTACGCAAATACGCATCTTATCTGGACCTCTGATCACAATATCTTAAAACCAGTTAAGATATAGAGTAATAATATAGATAAAGATAAATATTAATCTTCTAGTTTACTATCACAAATGTTCACTATTTTTTACAGTTCATTGACTTGTTAAAACAATAAGAAATAGTCTTTAAAAAAGTGCGTTTTCAGATTTTTTTTAAACAGTCAATGGAGGAGAGTTGTTTCAGACTCAATGGTAGATTATTCCACAGTTTTGGTTCAATTGTGCTAAAACTTCTGTCACTAAATATTTTGCGTTAATTGAATGGCACGGTGAAACACTCGATGCAGGACTCTGATGATCTGGTAGAACGTCGTTGAACTTTTGGTGTTAACAGTTCAATCAAATATGTTGGCGCATTTCATGTATGACAATTGAACATGTAAGTGATAATCTTAAAGTTAATTATAGCTTTGATCGGCAGCCAATGTAAATCGTAGAGTGCCTGCTAAGAACTGTCTCTTCTTCTGCGATTCAAAACTAACTTAGCGTACATGTTCTGAATTCGTTGTAGTTTTGCTAAATCACTGTCAGAAATCCCATACAAAATGACGTTACAATAGTCCCAGGTGCGAAATTACTAAGGAGGAACAAGGGTTTGGGTTGCATCTTCTGTCAGGTATTTGCGAATACTTTTGATCTTAAAAAAGTTCAACATTGAATTTCTGCACTTGATCTTTATGTGATCTTTAAAACTCAAAGTGTTATCCAAATATGCCCCTAAGTATCTGATGGTATTATGTTTCTCGATTTTTGCACCACAAATGTCAATCTCCTGGATTGTTAACTTGTTCAACTGTAGGGCACTTCCAAATACTATATGTTCAGTCTTTGAAGAATTTATTTTGAGTGTGTTACCCTTCATCCAATCGTTACACTCCGAAGCGAACTCCTCTAGTCCGTGAACGGCTTGAGCCTCAAGTTCTGGCTTGGGTAGAAAACGTTTGCTTGCGGTAGACTCTACTGTTATGGACTATATTAATCCAGACTGCACTTGTGTGGACTGCACTTTTGTTGAAATCACTGTTGTGGACTAAACTGTTATAGACTGCACTATTGTGTAATGTGCGGTTGTGGATTGCACTGCTGTGCACGGGAATGTTGCAGATCGCAATGTTGTGGAATGCACTTTTGAACACTGAACTGTTGTAGACTGGACTGTTCAAGACTGCACAGTTCCAGACCAATATGTTACGGACTGATTTGCTTCAGACTGCTCCTCTCTTTATTTTTCTTTTGTATACTTCACATGTGTTGACTTAAATGTTGCGGCCCGTTGTGGGCAGTACGGTTAAAGACAGCAGTGTTGAGGACTGTACTGGTGTGGACTACACCGTTGCGGACTACACTTTTGTTGACTGCACTGTTAAGACATGCACTGTTGATCAGTACACTGTTGTGAACTGCACTGTTTATGACTTACTATAATGTCCTGCGCTGTTGAAGACTGCACTGTTGACTGCACTAATAATGTTTTGTCGTGGACTTCTAAGTTGCAGACTGCTTTGTTGCAGACTGCATTATTGCGGACTTGAATATTGTAGGCTACATTTTTTTTGAGTGCACTTTTTTACTAAACTTTTGTTGACTGAACTGTTCTGGACTTAACTGTTGCGGACTGCACGGGTGAGGACTGCAATATTGAGGACTGCCCTGATGTGGACTGCACTGTTATAGACTGAATTGTTGTAGTCCGCAATGTTGTGGACTGCACTCTTGTGGAGTGCACAGGTGTGTACTGCAATCTTGCGGACTTCAAGGTTGTGGGTTGCATTGTTGAGGTCTACACTGTAATGGACCGCAATACTGTGGACTGCGAAGGCTGATCCAGACAACAACGATGCATTAAGACCAGTTGTCTGATTATCCGCTTAATATTACTTTTATCCTTCAGGTGCTGCAGATATTGTTCCCACATTCCATTTAATTTCACCCAAAGTCCTTCCCGGGAGATGACCCAAATGATTGTCCGAGAGACATGATAAAAGAAGAGTAAGGAAACTTTACATGGCTGTGTTTTCCATTTGCTCTGCTGGTTTTACACACAATTGGAAGTGGCAAAATGCTTCGAACATTTCCCTATTTTAATGATAAATTTCTCAAGTGATTGCATGGTTTCATATGAAATTTATTTTTTCAGGTCAAGGTGTGCGATGTTTGCATGTGAGAAATGAAAACTCGTGTAACTATGTTTTTAATTTTTAGTTTTTGATGAGTGTTTTGCTTTCGCTATCGCCCTTAAACCGTCGTTCGTCATTCGTCCTGCTTAATCAACATTTACTTAGATGCAACATATTGTCCAATCTTTATAAAAATGGGTCAGAACATTTGTCCTTATGATATCTCTGCCGAGTTTTATACTGGACCACGTGAGGTAAGAAAACAAGGTCATTTTATCAAATTGAAAATAAAGGTTGTTATTATTTTAGAAGTCAAGCATTAGTTCAATCTTCATTAAACTTGGTAAAAACTTGTATTCTAATGATTTCTTTGCCCAGTTTGAAACTGGGTTAATATGGGTACACAAGTACGTCAAAAGGTCAAATTAAAGGAAAGCTTGCGAGTTTGAAAATTATTTTGGTCATTTAAATAACATGGAAACAGGGGTCGGGGCAATATTCCATTTATGGTTTTATGGCTTTCTAAAATTGTTAAAACTCTAGGAGTCACATTTTTGTTTCAATTTTCATGAAACTTGGTAAGAATAATAATGTTTTTATTGGCAGATTTTGAAGATTGTCAAGGCCCGTAGAAAAACCAGGCTGCAATGTGTTAGGAGGTTTTATTATACAACTAGAGTGAGCGCAACAGGGTCATTCGCCCCTTTTTTGCAGGAAGACAAGCAGCAACTGGCTAACTGGATTGTTCCAGAAGAGTTGTTACCCGTAAGTTCGAATGTTTCAGAAAGTACAAATACATGGTTCTATGTTTAAAATATTTTTCATTTACCAAATTCTTGTCATAATAATGTACATATAAATTAAATATTTATGTATACAAAATATGTTTAATAAATGTTTCATTAGTTACTTATATTCACAGCTTTGTTTTAAAAATTAGAAAGTCCAAATATCTTCAGAAGTATTTGGACGCCCTGTTAAAACTCAATAAATAAAAAAATAAATAGCTGTATCGCATTACCGCAAGCTTTTTAGATTGTCTTTTGATACCGTGGTATGTATGTCGTAAACAACTGACATTGTGAATGTTCTTGAGGCCATGATTAGCCAATCTTCTTGAAACTTGATCAGACCATTTATCAATACATTCTGTGTAAATGATATCTGGGCTGCGTTCTAAACTCACTCATTTGGGTGGTCAAACACTAGGTCATTATGCAATTTTCAATACCTTTAGAAAACTTCGGGAGTCTTTAATTTCCCAAGTCATCATGAAACTTGCAAAGAATATTATTATATTCTAAAGATATCTATAATGATTTCGAAAATGGTTTTATTTCGTTCAAGACTTAACAGCAAGAGAGTGGGACATTTTTTTCTCGTGTGGCTTTATTGAAAGATTGTAAACAAGTAAGAAATCACGCTTTTATTAATCATCTGAACATTTGTTCTAATGACAATAAATGTATCTTTATAGTTTGAAAACTGTGCGATCACCACAAAAAGCACACACAATGACACATACAATACTGATTTTACTTCTGTGCGCAATACACCATGCATGTGCTTGCAAAGCACCAGTGATTATTATGATACTATGTTTACCCTAGGTTAGTTCTTTCATCACATTACACATACCTGGACTAGGCTATCCCCAATGAGGTAGTGGGTCAACAATCCCCAGTCCAGGGGATCCCCTGGTGGCAGATATGAGGGCTGAATGTGGCAATATAGACGCTAGATGAGAGAAGATCCAAGCCTGGACAAACAAAGATGGCACTATCATCCGAAATGGAAATATCCCACATGCATGAGGACATGAATGTCATGTAATCAATAGGGTTGCTATCACTTCTAGCCTCAAGGTATTGTTCCCTGAAAATCACTCGCTCCTGTGCTCACAGTGGATATTGTTTGACCGTGTGCTACGGGTGAGGTTACCTTGACAAACACCCTGTGTCATTAAGATAGAAGTTTAAGCTTGACAGCGGACTAACCAATCATGATGCCACGCAACACAACCAAACGTGACACACAAACACAAGACACACACAAGCATTACTCAACCAATAATGAAACAGTGTATCAATAGTCAATGAAAAATGTGATATCCACTTACAGAGCTGTAAAGAAGAAGTGTAATAATGCTGCATTTCCGAACAGTTATGAAATTTATCGTGAGGGAAAACACCATAAGATAAAGCATCACTGGTAATGAAAGGTAATTCATTACTTATTATTGATAATTGTCTCCCACTACTTTCTGTATTTCAGTTATAGTGTGAGTAACGTTATGAGTTAAACTATTGTATTTTATGTGGAAACGTAAAGTATGTATTACAGTTGAATGTTTTTTCCATTTATAGTGGAATACGAATGTTAACACACTTGTTCTTATTCATAAAAAAACAACACCATTAAAACTTTAAATGTGTTCAATTTCAACCTAAATTTGCTAAACCATTTGCTTGACAATGTATATGTCCAGCTACCCCGTGCGTGTGACTATGTATGTTACCACCTGCAGCATGTATCGTACTTATAAACCAATCTGCATCATGTATTTGACCATGTATTCATGCAGCTTTACCATGTGTTTGCCATGTATATTTTAAGCTGAACAATGTGTTACATTTGTATGTATTTTCAACGTATCTATTTGAATAACATATTTCCAGCTGCACCATGTGTACAACAAGGTCAATGTGATGCGGGAATACAAGGGACTGATACTATTACTTGAGGAGGACTTCTATGTTACGCCCGATATCATTCATATCATACAGATGAAGCAGAATTTCAGGGAAAAGAAAAGCATTTTGATTAATGTTCACTTATTTATAAATACTGTATTGCATTATAAGCCTTTATGGTTATGACTACGCTCAAGTAATTGTTATGTCCAGGAAACTCATCTGTACACGATTAGGTTCAAGTTTGAATGTAAACCTTTGTTTGGCTGAATGGAACTTATTTTGTTATGGGGGTAATCTTAAATCAGTTTCCAAGAAAGCAACATTTCTTGATTTCTTTGGATAAATCTACAAATGTTTTCCTGAGTACGGATGTAACTTGGAATCATCTAGTTGCCATTTTGACATTATTTTCATTGAGTCATCCATTTAAACATGGAATATTTTGCATGTCAACGTATCATTTTATCTATATTCTTATCTACAAATTTAATTGTGCATTCCAAGTATTAAAACATATATTATCAGTGAGTGCTCTGTCAGTATTTGCCTAACCTGTATTTGCCATGGCTGTATTTGCCCAGTTTGTATTCTGATTCTACAGCATATGACGACAGATTAATGCATATATACATATCGGGAAATTTCCTCAGATTGATTGATGTCCGAAATTCACCAGGTACAATCGCCATATGCTGGTTATCTTTGTTCCAGCAATTATTATTTATTCTTTTAATTGTATCATGCTACCATATAAAGTTTCTTCATTCTCATAATCCATATCTGCTTTATTAAGGTGTTGATGTTGTAAACGTTAGTTGTATTTTTTAATGTTTTATATTAACTTTAATGTATTTTTTCAGGGACTGTAAGGACTGTAAGGACTGTAAGGACGTAAGAATAATAGCGCCAGGGAGCTATGATACAAATATTATTTTTAGGGTAAATGCTGGCAAGGTATGGAAGCTAAATATGAAAAAAAATCAAGTATTGCACTCTTGGCCCATGTGTTCATTATCCAGTACATTAATAATCGAGTCGGTTTCCAGGAAAACCTGACTAATTCATATGCGTAACGTATGCTACCAGATAAGCGCCTGAAGTTTGCTAAAGGAAGAGGCTAATCTGGGACGTTACTTTCTGATTTTACTAAATGCTCTCTAAGAAGAGATATACTTGAAAGAAATAATCCCATTAAAGCAGATAGTATTGCCCCTGATTAGCCTCTGCGGACTGCACAGGAGAATCTGGGACAATACTTTTCGCAGAGCTTTGCTTCAAATTATGTTCCATTATCATTGTAATGATCTGGTTTAGTTTCATATCACATGATTCAGAAATTGTGTTTCAATAATATTAATTTAAAATTAGACTGTTTTAATTTGGTTCATATGGACCATTATATAAGTGTCATTTACAATAACTATGATAAAAAACACTATGCTAAGTAGTCCTTCTCAACTTCTCTTTGCAATGGTGTTTTCAAAGTTCCATACATATCGGTAACACAGTAGAGCATGATATATTTGTTTTCAAAGTTACACATACATCGGTAACACAGTAGAGCATTATATTGTCAAAGTTCCACACAAATTGGTAACAAAGTAGGGCATGATATTTTCAAAGTTCCACACAAATCTGTAACGCAGTAGGGCATGATATTTTTAAAGTTCAACACAAATTGGTAACACAGTGGAGCATGATATTTTCAAAGTTACACTCAAATCGGTAACACAGTAGAGCATGATATTTTCAAAGTTCCACACAAATCGGTAACACAGTGGAGCATGATATTTTCATAGTTCCACACAAATCCTTAACACAGTAGAACATGCTATTTTCAGGTGGAAGTGGCCAACTGGATCTCATCGCGACACTTGGGCATGGCCTTCAATCGTGACTTCTGGGGTGAACTCAAAACATGTGTAAAGGTAAACGGTTTATTGTCGAAATGAAGTAATAATTATTTGTATGGTGTTCCTAAAACAATGTATGATATGGTATGTCTCCGTTGTAAACTTTTTGTATTTGGCATGGTCTGTGTTTCTGGATTTTAGTTACTTGCCTAATCTGTGCTGACAGATTTTGGGATTTTTTATTGTATAAAGGTTTGTGTGCCCCGCATTTGCTTTTTACAATTGTTAGTTTATTTCACCACATCTAACACATTTAACTGTATGTACAACGAACAATTGCGTGGTCTACCGTGTCAGTGTTCTAAATTAGTTTTGTTCCAATCATCAGGATTCTTTTACGTATAAAGCACAGGCCACCAGAGTGGCATACTATATAGGACCGCAGTTACCAGTTTCTATATAATATGTGGTCACCAAATTTCTTTACAATATGAGGTCCCAGGTCTAGATTTATGTATTGTAAAAGGTCCCAGTCAGCAGATTAGTATCTATATTTTGCCGCTGTTTAAGGAGTTCTGTAACTTTGCCGCTATTTCAGGAGTTCTGTTACTTAGCCTTTTTTGTTAGGAGTTCTGTAACTTTGCCGCTATTTTAGGAGTTCTGTAATTTTGCCGCTATTTTAGGAGTTCTGTAACGTTGCCGCTATTTAATTAGTTATGTAACTTTGCCGCTATTTCAGGAGTTCTGTAATTTTGGCGACTACAACTGGGACTGGACGCTGCAGCATCTGAGCTGATGAAGGCAACCAGGGTGTTCCACATGGGAGATTGGTTTGGCTTTCGTCTGAATGTATAATTCCAGTTCCAGTTACCTTCCCTGAATATTTACTAGAAACACCGGGTGTCCCACATGGGAGATTGGTATGGCCACCGTCTGAATGTATGTTTCAGTTCCAGTTACCTCCCCTAAATACTAAATGGAAACAGATAGTTCCTTAGACTTGGTTAACTTGGCTTTTATTGTTGTTTAATAAGCAATGAATGCTGCACATTAATCTGATATATCTAGAATATTTAAAGCAATAATATTGTGCGATTTATACTTGCATTTTGGAGTAAATGTACATTAAAAAACTTAAATTGTGATAGGCTTAAATTAACATAAACATGACAAATAAACAATAAATCCTACAATATTGGAAAGCAAAAATAACAAGTATTCAAAATAGTTGGGCCGATGTACATTTGATCTATCCTAGGAGAGCCACAACATTCCCTAAATATAAAGGGAATACAACATGATAATGGTGTCCAGGTGGGTTATATCACACACGTTGATGGTATGATAATGAAGTCATCTAAGCCCACCTGACAATTGCAATTCAATCAATAAATCAATGTGACATATGATCATTACAATCAAGCAATGTAACATACAATCATACACAATCAATCCATGTGATATAAAATTATACACAATCAATCCAGGTGTCATACAATAATACAAAATCAATTAATATGAAATACAATCATACACAATACATTAACGTGAAATACAATCATAGGCAATCAATCGATGTGATATACAATATACATATTCGACAATACACCACAACCATGACCCATTTAAGTTGTTGTATGCATTTCGTGTTAACAAATATCTTTCCAAATACAAAATAAATTAAATACCAATACAAATGGGAACATATGTATATAATCATGAAGTCATTATAATATCCTGTAAAAATAATTAAAGTGTGCATTATAAATTTGTTTTAGCTTTATAAATTACTGTAAAAGCAACAATACATTTTTCATTCGATTGTCGACGGATGCACCAAGTCTTAAATTGATTTGCACTCAGACTAAACCTCATTTTAGAACACTACACTAGTTAACAACGGTATAGCTCTAGGAACGGACCATGTATTCTAAGATTAAAGTTCGATGCCGTAAGTTGCCAGGTGAAATTGCAGGTTCAGAAGCTAAATATATTGTTATAATTAGAAAAATTATTAAGATTACCTAATTTCTTTCAAGCTTTAAGTAAACAGCAGGTAACAGTCTCGTGTCAATGCTGAGTTCATTGAATAGTTACAATTGTCACGAAATACATGCATATTTGAAAATATAAATTGCACACTATTTCTTTGAAATAGAACTTGAACCATATATTATTACATTGAAATGAAACTATCGTGTTGTATTATTTAACTTGCAGTGGCGTCCATCATAAAGGGAATAAGTGACAACCAGAATAGAAAAATAAGGATATAGACAAGCTTTTGACCGATAACAAGGAGCATCTATTCCCAAACACATTGCCCATAAGCAGTTACTCGGGGCAACCACTTTATGATCCAAAACCCAACAAGGGATGGGGCGACCCAAGGGACCAAAACCTGTGTCTTAGCTTCGCAACAAACACCACAGATGAAACAGGCACATAATTGAGTGGACGTGTTTACATGGGAACAAGATATGAGACAGACATTGCAGCACATAAGACATAAATTATATAGCAAGATAAACAGCTGCAGTATTTCTTCACAGACAACTGTTTAATCATAATTTAACAGTAAAGATCGAACCCGTGACCACCCGGTCGCAAGGCAGACATCATATCCACTACGCTGCGGCGACCTTTTTTTAATATGTTTTAGTATGTGATAGTACAATATGATTATTATAATGACATATGGACAAAAGGCCTTTTTCACATTCCCAGCGTTGAGTTTTCAATGAGTTGCCTCCCTTGAAAAAACGAATTGAGGATGTGGAAGCTGGGATTACCTGAAGAGACATAGTTATAAAAGTGGACCAAATATTCAATAAAAAAACACAATTCTGTTTAAAGTTATCGTTTGCAATTTGACAGTTGAAGCAACATTTCTTTAATAGTTGGATATGTTTCCATATATAATGTTATAATAAAAAATATAGTTAACGATCACAAAAAGGCACTTTAAATCACGTTACTGTGGTGGACATCATGACTTTGTTAATTTTGTGACATCACCATTTTTGATAATAATTGTATGATTGTCAATGCAAATGGATCTTGGCTTATATCAGTGAATGTAAAATAATTAATGTAAACAAAAAAGACGGCAATGTGTGTACTTATTAATATTGCGATAATGCGAAACCATACCGATATTCGATTTACCGTTTGAATGTATCGCGGTATTCCAATATATATCTTGTAACCTCTGTAATACATAAATATGATTGCAGTTGATGTACGTAATTTGACGCAAGGCAATAATGGAAAAAATACACTCGACCATTTGACGATTTTTGACAATGGGAACACGCAACAAAAGCGGAATGAATACCACAATAACACCATTAATTATTTATTTGATATAATACTTTCGTGCTTGACAGATATGATTGTATTTACAAATAATACGGATTGACAATACTATAAAGTTCGGTTACCGCAAGAATCTCCGGAATGCCTTACCTGTTCAAACAGTCTTAACGGGACTTGCTAAAAGACAGACAAAAATAAAGATGGTCTTTTCAAGTAATAATCGGTTGTTTTCGTCAGATTTTATTACATCACGTTAATCATTTATACAACTAGAAGTTATTGTCATTGCTTGTTCTTATTGTCTAACATACTGTTTTATATATTAAAACGTTTTTGCCCTCTATATTAAAACTCTCCTTCTTCTGTTTAAAATGCCCTACTGTATGTTTATAAAAATGACTACCACCAATTAAATTGTTAAGTTACAATCCTGCAAAAACTATGTACGGAGAAGAACAATATAAGACATCGTCTTTCGTTCTTATCCATTTTCGGATCATGTAAATCAGTTGTAACGATATATGCATACTTAGTATATGATATGCTTGTTTCTGAAATAAAAATAATTAAACTAAATACATCCATTAATGCGCATTGTGCTGTAAAAGTGATTTGTTAAATTATTGAAGCAAAGAAAAATACTACCTTTTCATGGATATATACCAAAGATTACTAGCAAGTAAAAGCTCGAAAAATAACACATAAGTAGGATTTTTAATGCAACTGATGTCATCCCCCGCGATCCGAAAAACCTATGTGTATTGTCTTTTTATGAAGTGAAGCGTCTTTGTGTACATATCAGCAATCTATCTATCAATATTAAACAGATCCTGGAACACTCTCTCCATAAATAACCACTGTTCGAAAGAGCAGTATGATATATTTTTTTTCTTAAATAAAGTCTTATTTACTTTAAGGTATACTTAAATGATCTTGTACAAGTAACCAAAGATCATGTATTCAGTATCATTATTGTACAGCCAGTGACTGAGTGTCTGATTTGCATGGTATCTTATAAGCGACACTTTTATATTAATATAATGCCAAATATAACAATGTTTATTTATAATATAAGTGTGTTCACCAAGAAGGAAAGTAATGATCATTTATTGATGATAGACACAAACTGACGGCTTAGCCTTGTTTGGATTCATCGATAAATTGTGCATTTGAAACTCATATATTGTCTATTGTAGGTGACTATTTACCAAACTTAATAACCGTTCATCTGTGTGTAATGATGGGCATAATGATATGCGATTTCGTGTTGTGCTGTGAGTCTGTGTTGACAAGAAAATGAAAGCATTTTAACGATGTTTCATTTTCTTGCTTTTTGTGGTTACTTGTTTTTTAGTCATGATTACGTGCACTTATGAAAAACTTCATTTGAATACAGGGACAATGAACTTCAGGTCTTAATTCTTCAATGTATTAGGTTGTAAAAAATGGAAATACGAAACGTTCTATAACGGCAAAACCTTGAATCGTTCGGAAGGTGAGTGCACACAAACCATCTTAGGACTATATCCCTTTTTGTTTGAAGATAGGGGTGGATAGTAACAGAACGTACACGCATAAGACAATTCATTTTTATTATTATAAGGCAAACATTTTTAGACAAACAGCAAACATAAAACAGTGAACACTTTATTTGTGAAGTTGATCAATTGTACTTATAAACATATTCAAAGTTTCACCAGAATGTGCACATATTGTGTCGTGACTTTGGAGAACACCAGCGTACAGTTACAGTGAATTCAGCCCGTCTGTTGATAATCTCCGTTTTACTTCGTCAATAAGTTTGAACCTTTAAACCAAAAGAAAACAATTTTTACATTATTATATTTATAGTTCCATACATTAAAATAGACCGTTTTTCACTAGGCAAATTATTCATTTATATTAACAAAAATAATTAATTAATACATTTTATAATATGCTTTCCGGTGGTTTATAGAGAGAGATCAGTGAATTAAAACTGATAATTCACTGTTTCAAACAGTGAAAATTAAACTGTAAAATGACGTCGTTTTAATGACGTTACGAGGTCACTATTTCAGCAAAAATAAAAAATAAAAATCATGTGTAAGCATAAAATACATATTATTGTTTAATTATTTGTTTGAATATCGATTTAAATACACTCGTGATCAAAGAAAAATAGATATTTTCCATGATCATGCGTGAAATAAAATCGATATCCCACCAAATCCAACAAAAAGCATAATATGGAATAATACTGTTGTGTTAAACCCACCATGATGGCGAAAGTTCTTCATTCAGGTGCTTGATCATCTTATATCTCGCCACATCCTTATAGTGTCGCATAACTTTGAAGCCATGTCTGTGGATTCTGTCCAATCGAATACGACTACATTATTATAAGAAAAGGGACGACACAATACACAACACTCCAAATATGCTTTTATTATTATTAATGTTATTATTAATATTAATATTATTATTATTATTATTATTATTATTA
>VMBQ01010675.1:4723-17894 GCA_007657795.1 Dreissena rostriformis | reverse complement strand
ACGCACGCACGCACGACGGACACAGGACCATGACATAAGCCCTGCTGGCCTCTAGTGGCCAGTGGAGCTAAAAATGGTAGTTTGTAAATATACTGTTTGAATGTGTCTCATAATCATTAATTATCTTGTCGCCAGGAGGCTCCAATCCTAAAGGAGGGCAGTGTTGCACTTTTTTTGCTAAGCTTATTTTGGCCATTTAATTATGATCTAGTCTAATTGCTGGTTTCACACACTTCTGATAAATACCAGGTGTAGGCCATCTCTCCTGTGAGTGGTGACTCACATAACTCTTAATTTCTGCCAATTGCTATAAATCTTATATCTGCTAATTGCCATAGATCATGGTCACTTCTGAGAACTCCAGAAATGTGCATATTTCCAGAAATGTGAATACAAATTTCAAATGTCAGAAATTAACATATTTGAATAGTATATAAAGAGGGTTTTGGGAATTGAAGAGGGAGTTCAGGAGACGGGGAAACGGATGGATGCTTTAAATATATGTTCTTGAAAACTTGTGCTTTAAAAATGTAGTCTTATACATGTTATTTCTCATAATAATAGTGTATTTCTTAGTGTATTGCTTGAATAAAAGTGTTAAGAATGATTGTGAAATAAAATAGTAGAAGATATCCGACTCAGTTTGGATTCATAATTGCTCACAATTTAAACGTGGACTGGTGGCAGCAAAATTACAGCTGAGAAATTGCCCAAACTTATCCATGTTGTTTTGTGCCATGCGCTAAATGACCGTGGGGAGAAAACGGTTAAATTACTTTGCGATAAATATAAAACAGGAATTGAATAAAAACAACATTTAGTGTCCTATAGCGGATAGTGTCTGAATAAGTGTTACTATTGTTGTAATTTTAGTATATGATTTCAATTTAGACTGCTCTGTTTGATGCCATGTGGCATGGTGGGCATTTGTAATCAGAACAGGATACCAGTTGGTCATCATTTTGTAATAAAGATTAGCAACACTGGTCTGTTCTGGTGCTCGCAGAGTCTGCTTGTCAAATATGTCAACACTTGCAATAATAAATACCAATTAAATGTTAGGTCCTATCTGTGTCTGTCCACACATCCAAATATGGGAGGGTGGGCAGAATTGTATGAAAAGCCAGGTTGAGAGACAGGCTGGGGAGAGTGGAATGGAACGTTGAGATGTAAAGAGACAAGTAGTATGAGGGACTTATTCATTGGTGTTTATATTTATTATCATAGTGTGCAAATAAAATGTAAAGTGTATATACTGTGTTGTGAAGTAATGAACTCCCCCCTCCGAAAATTGTAACACTATTCAACTTGACCAAGAAAATAGAACAATGAAAAAATTACCAAACCATATTTACATTATATACAACTATATACCCATACAATGCATTCTAACACAAAACAGAGCTTATTTCTAGAGACAAAGAAGGAAATCAAGTGTGGGTTGATCTGCAATAATTATGGACGGAGCCTAATGTTTAGAAAAATAGTTATAAAATTTCCAGAAAAATTGGGCAGTACAAAGCACAAGCTTAAACCGCTCTATAAAATTCGTTCAAAACTCGCTTTTCCTGTAGAGTATTTAAACAAAAACATGCAATTAACTTATAAAATTTATAGTAACATTTACACAAATCGTATTCTTAACTGAACTTGTTTTTATTGTTTGTTAGTATGTAACATTCACCCTGGTATCGATTACAAAGATGACATATTGGACCTTTGATTTTTATCAATTAATCGGACATCATTTGCCAAACTTCATGAATGAAAACTTCATTAATACGCGGCTTACGAGCGGTCGAATGTATATTGTGGAAAGATAGGCGGAGTATAAAGAAATGTAGTTCTAGGACATTAACTTTTAATAACAAACTGAGAAATGATAAGATCGTATTAAAATAGAAATAATATATTTTCTATCAGTTTGTTGTTCAATAACCCAGGGTCAGACATATAGATGCTTGTTATCATATCACTTGTAATTTAGCTCCTGATTTAATTTCTACGCATCTACAATCCTGATCTCTACAACAAACTGAGATAAAACAAGCAGGGCACTTCTCCTCATTTTATATCCTTACACCCATTAAGTTTTATGTTGAAATCATGTACAATTTAGGAGATATAGCCCTAAAAAGTTTCTGACAGACGGATGGATGGACAGACAGATGGACAGACGGACAACGCCAAAACTATATTTCTCCACCTTCGACAGTGATAAAATATTATTTTTTAATCAAATACTTGCTTTCCGACTTAACCACTACTCAAAACACTTCACCTCATGGGTCACAACTCTGCTAGTCGTCCTATTCTGTTTTCCACAACACTTCACCTTGTGGGCCATAACTCTGCAAGTTGTCCTATTCTGTTTTCCATTACGGACACAACCCTCACTTGTTGACTGTGTACCGCATCCCAGGCACGTTCTTTCAAGTGTCCAGACTTGCTGCATGCCTTGATTTCCACACGTACATTGTGTCCCCTGCTGCCGTTATCAAGCAGTTCTCCGATGGGTGAAAGGTCAAGGAATGTACCACTTTTTGACCTTCGTGTGGAAGATGATGAACTACTTTACCCTAAAGAGACAATTTATATCATATAAAAGACATTTAGCATGTTCTCTATGTGTCAATATCTTATCCCAACATATATTCTTCTCATAACATAAAGTTTAGACTTGAGCTCATATAACATGTAAGTAATCTTCTAAATTTACCCATTGGCAGATTTCATTAGTCCATAAAACCTTGTCAAACTGTATAGTGTACTCAAGGATTTCTTATATCAGAGAATTTTGCAATCTTGTTTAGTACCCTTTAGTGAAAGCAAAAAAAAACAGAATATTGAGCTGAACCTTCTTATAACACTCAAAACATAATAAAACTAACTTCAGGAACAATTATTTTTTCAAGTTAAACTTTTTTAAACTCATTTCTTCCTCTAGAAAGACTAGGTGATGCGGACCAAATGCATACCTCTATGAGATCCCAGATGTAGACAGAGCCATTTTCAGAGCCACTCAAGATGTGTGTGTCCTTGCTGTTGAGGCAACTGTCAATCCTGTAGTCGGTATTGGTGTGACCAACATACCTGCAAATACAAGGGCAGAACATAAACTGAATGACATGGAATGCTTGAATGCTACAACGCTATTAAACAAGTTTGGTTTTAGTCCCAGGAAACGGACTCGAGAGCGTTTCAAATCAGCCTTAGGCTTTCGATGCAATCAAGCTTAAATAAATAGGTTTAAACTAAACTATTAAACAAGTTTTACTCAAAACCGTCACAATATGCAAGCTTCAGCTGTGTGAAACAAGACTGCAAAATGCAAGTTATAGAACGCCTCTGCGGAAAAGCTGGCCAAGGCTTTTTGTGTGCCTATCTTACCAGTCAGGAACTTTATGGATACAAGCGAAGGACTTTAAAGATACAATCAGAATTAATTACAGATACAGTGCACACAAATTAAACTTTTTCATATTATGTCAAATGTTTAAATTGTTCAAGACCAAATTACCGTGGGCATGAAAGAAATGAATATCCAACCTAATCCATGCAGACATCCTGCTTTTGTTTCGCAGACTAGATAAATTCAGATACACAACAAGAGACATTAATTAACATGTTTGTCCAACGACTTAACGCAAACTCAAGGACATTGACCAAAGTCCTCTTGATTTGAAAATTGTCAGGGGTCATCCTTTGTCCAGACTAACCAGCATACTAATGTATACTCTCATATGAAAGTGTGACTCACTCATTGTCCAAATCCAGTTTAGGCGGAAAGTGCTGTCCCTGATTAGCCTGTGCGGACTGCACAGGCTAATCAGGGATGACAATTTATGCACTTTCATTATGCCAAGTTTTCTAAAAACGAGACTCATTTATACTCTCCTATGAAAGTGTGACTCACTCATTGAGCATTTCCCCTGTGTCTTTATCCATGAGTTTGAGACTGCTATCAAGGGTGGAGACCAGCACACACTGGCCATCACGTGTGAACGTCACGCTCGTTATAGACTCTGTGGACACAGAAAAACAACATCATGAACATGTCAACAACATTTTTAAGTTAACTGGATTGAGTTGGCTCCCATTTCTTATCTGAAAACAGTAAATTTAAAATTAAATCAGAAATGTTTTAATAAGTAGTTATATTATTAATTTCTTTCACAAAAGTGCATAAAGTCTTCTCGGTTAACCTGAGCAGACAACTAATACACTTATCAGGGGGTTTTTTGGCCCGATTTTATAGCCGAATAATGGCTATGTTCCCAATGGCAAAAGGTATACTTTTTTCCCAAAATTTGGAAAAAAATTCCCAATAAAAAAAAAAAAAAAAAAAAAAAATTTTTTTTTTTTTTTTTTTTTAAGTTAAAAGGTGTCTGCTGATTATTTGATCACAATTTTATTTCAATTACATGTAACAAAGTACATAATAATGATTTATATGATTTTGATCTTTTAATTTGAATTATACAGAGTTATATCAATATATATATGGTTGTACTAAAGTGCTACCAAAGAAGGCTACTGAATTTATTTTCCCAATTTCTTGAAAATGCCGATTAAATTCCCTATTCCAAAGCCATGGGCTATCTTCCCAAAAAGGGGAAAAAAACCTGCTTATAAAAATACAAAATATGAGCCAAAAGTATAAGGGAATGATATTAATGTTTCCTGTAGAACCTAATAAAACAACTTCAAATACAAGCGATCAATATTTCACACATGGCTACTATGCGAGTCCTTACTTCCTATCAAGTCGACAGTCATCTTGCCCACTCTGAGGTCATATCGCCGTATCCTGCCGTCAGCAGAGCCTGACAGAATCTCATGGTCAGACACCTGTATACACGTGACACCATCCTTGGCCTCGTCTAGTATCTGTGGAGAGTTAACAATCAAATTTCAAAACATCATGGAGTAGCTGTATGTTTTGTCCTACAAATTAATAAGTCTTTCTTTCTATCTAATAAAAACACAGAAACTATTTCTATCAGGTGTTGATCACATGCCATCAACTTATAACTGCATTAAGTGTCCTCTATCTGTCGTGTGTTGGCCAATAAAAAAACAAATTCCCGGAAAAACAAAATACAAACACTGAAAAGTGTTAACAATTAGGATGAATCCTTAATAATCTACCTATATATATTTAACGAAATCGATACAGTTTTACTGCATCAGCAGTTTACAATAAATCTCAAGTGTACATTGTGATGTACTCTCTAAGTGTAGTATCTGGATTGCAAAACTAACGCAGGATGAGTGTTTGGATTACGCTGGATAAAAATGTATATTTATATATATTTTTTGCCATAGCAACCAAAATTTTCGACGAAGGAACAAAATGAAATGACGTGCATAATGTCCATATTGCCATCTATCCATGTTTCAAGTTTCATGAAAAAATATGAAGAACTTTTAAAGTTATCGCAGGATCCAGAAAAGTGTGACATTCGTGGATTGCTCCACCCTAAAAATTACTGAAAATTAATGCCACATGAATAATAATGAATTTGCAGTATTTAATTGTCATAATTCACTTATCTTTAGGCTATATTTGACTGGCTTTTATACAATTTGTATTTTAAACACTCTTTGTTATCTGGATCATGTCAACATTTGTTTTGGACACACATTCACCTGTATAGGTTCCATCTTGCGAGACTTGAGGTCGTATATCCTGATGGTACTGTCTATGGACCCAGACAATACCAGGGTGGACTCCTCGTTAAACCGCACACAGTTCACTGTACCTGCACAATAGGGACAGAAAATAAACACTTGGTTTAAAGTTTATTAATTACACTAGATTGCAATACAGAGACACTTTCAAGTCAGTTTCATGGGAAGAACAAGTACTTCACGTCTTTGGAAAGGGCAATAACCTGAGACCCAAAGGTAAATTTACTGAACAGTTTTGAGCATAAAATATTCACACGCATAAGACCATGTTTTTCACAAACCTGAATCATTTTCTGACCCAAACATGATATCATAAGAAAAAATATTCTGCGAGAGTGTTGGCAAGGTTTCGCTATAGCCAGATAAGGAAAAAAACTGACACCTGGCAGCCATATTTTATTACGACTAGGAACCATTTTTCAAATTGGCTGAGGTATCATTAGAACAACAAGATGTGTTTGTGAAACACTATGTCCCCTTTTGAGTGATTTTGACCCATATATTTGACCTTTGACCTTGAAGGATGACCTTGACCTTGACCTTTCACAACTCAAAATGTGCAGCTCCATGAGATACACATGCATGCCAAATATGAAGTTGCTATCTTAAATATTGCAAGTTATGATTTTGACCCATATATTTGACCTTTGACCTTGAAGGATGACCTTCACCTTGACCTTTCACCACTCAAAATGTGCAGCTCCATGAGATACACATGCATGCCAAATATCAAGTTGATATCATCAATATTGCAAAAGTAATGGCCAATGTTAAAGTTTTTGCAACAAACCAACAAACCAACAAACAAACAGACAGGGCAAAAACAATATGTCCCCCAGTATAGACTGGGGGACATAAAAATGTTTTGAGGCATTATTATTTGAAGAGTTCACTAGGTTTCACAAAAACCACATATGGAAAACTGCCCCGCCCCCTTGCATTACGTGAGCAAAAATCCTATAATCCTAAGTGAGTATTTACCTGCATGTCCTCTGTATTTCCTGAGAGACTTTCCAGTGGCCACATCAAACACCATGACTGTCTTGTCCATGCTGCAAGAGCATATCTGGCTGTTGTCGCTGGACCCCTGGGCATCCAGCACCTCGAACCCGTGACCGATGTAGGACTTGAGCAGCAGGTTGCGGTGCGGGTTCCATAGCTTGATGCTCTTGTCACTGCCACAGCTTAGGCAGTAGGTCCCATCAACTGAAATGATAATAGCCAAACAGGTAAAAGCCTCGCTCTGGCAAAAATCGGGCTTTATAAATGTGCGTAAATTGTTGTCCATGATAGCCTGTGCAGTCCACACAGGCTAATCAGGAACGACACTTTCCGCTTTAATGGAATTTTTTGTTAAGAGGAAGTCTCTTCTAAACAAAAATCTAGTTAAAGCTAAGAGTGTCATCCCTGATTAGCCTGTGTGGACTGCACAGGATAATGTGGGACAAGACTTTACACACATGCATTTAAGCCTGTTTTCGCAGAGCGAGGATCATATGACATAATTATCACAATTTGTATATCGCTACTGGGACTAGAAATCTAAATTATGTGCCCTATCCATTATCCAGGGAAGTGTTTCTGTTTATGTGGTAGGACCACACCATCAAAGGTAACAATTATGCAAGTTCTTTCTGTCAAAATCTGCTAAAAGAAGAGGTAAAATCAATAGGTAATTATAACAAGAGCTGTGTTTGTGAAACACAATGCCCCCTACTGCACTTTGAAGCTGCATGTCAGCTATTTTAGAAACAAGGTTATATTTTGAATGTTAAGGCAGGCCTTTTTCTGTCTATTTGGGGAAAAAGTACTAGCAAAATGGGGATTTCTCGAGTTGCGAAATCTTCCAAATTGGGAAGAATTTTCATCGACAAAAGCATTATTTGGGCAGGGGGTTTTCCAGCCATTTTGGATAAAAATCATATAAATTATGGTTATATATTTTGTAGGTTGTTTAAAAAATAAAATTGAGATATAGAGTCTAATAATCATAAGTCATAAGACACTTCTTTCTAAAAAAAAAAAAAAAAAAAAAAAAATTTTTTTGAGAATTGGGGAAAAATTAAGCATATTTGGCATCGGACCCGTGAGATAGGCAGAAAAAGGCCTGTAAGGTCACAGTGACCTTGACCTTTGACCTAGTGACCTCAAACCATGATTGATTGTAGATGTCAAAGAGATGCATGCACATGTGAAGTTTAAAGAACATAGACCCAAGAGTTTTCATTTTATGAGCAAGGTTAAAGTTTTGGGACAGAATGACAGACAGACAGACAGACAGACAGACAGACAGACAGACAGACAGACAGACAGACAGACAGACAGACAGACAGACAGACAGACAGACAGACAGACCGGCAGACAGACAGACAGACAGGCCAAAAACAATAACTCCCCCCCCTTTTTTTAAAGGGGGCATAAAAACATACTTCATGACAATGATGAGTATGTTCTGATATATATTGCTAATTTCTACACACTCAAACTTTGCTTGTCGGTATTAAATTCCCACATGAATCCACAAAATAAACATTATGATAACTATATATAACAACCTTCATATGACATTTAGAACCATGTCTTAGTACCGGATTTTACAGCAATGACCTTTAATGCCTATTTCTGATAAGTTCATTTCATTTTTACTCAGAATGTTGGTGTCATAAGATCATTTTGAGCAGTGCTAGGTGTACTTGTTTAAAACAAATTGCATATGATCATAAAAAAATAAAATTAAACAGATAAAACACTGGTTAAAAAACTACAATAACAGTTTTAAAGTAGTAGTTTAAGAAAAGCAATAAACAAGTGATGTGTTTGAGAAACACTATGCCCCCCCCCCTATATTTTTTACCTTTGACCTTGAAGGATGACCTTGACCTTTCACCACTCAAAATGTGCAGCTCCATGAGATACACATGCATGCCAAATATCATGTTGCTATCTTCAATATTGCAAAAGTTATGACCAAGGATAGTTTTGGTACAGAGTGACAGACAGAATGACAGACAGACAGGCCAAAAATAACATACCCCCTCTTCTTGAAGAAGGGGGTATAAAAATTAGATTTTTATACAATTACAACAAGCCTTAATCAGCTACACCACAAGTACCAGTCTAACTCTTCACAGTCTCCTTTATCTGGTTTCTTTGTATTGCCTGGATTTATCTGTACACATTTGAGGTCAACCATCTGCCTGGCTATTTGGCATTACAAATTAAATGAAGTCCCTTAATGCATCTCAAATTGAAGTCAAAAGGTCAATATAATAGCCACACCACACAAAGACAGAGGGGGGAAAATATTGACAAAACTGAAAAAAGGGGAAGAAATTTCCCAAAGTTAGCTTGACATTTGGGAAAAATTGCATCATTTAAAAGACATTCTCTTAGAAGGGGCCTTTCTCTTTGGGGAAGGGGCCTTAATACGACCCTTGCTTAAGAAGGAAAAACAAGGCTTGTCACCACAGGATGACATATGCTCCCTTAGTCCACATTTTTCAAAACCTAAACGCAAAGTGTGACAGAATTTCAGACGGACGGACAGGCAGACGGAGAGTGCAATCACTATATGCCCACCTTCGGGGGCATAAAACCTGGCTTTGTATGTTCATTGCCACCCACAGCCCTCAAAATGACGTAGATAATTTAGCATCATTTTCTGATTCAAGGATGCAAACTGTCAAAAAATTATAATTGCCCTGATTGACTAATGAATGGTTGCAGTTGCAAATCCTGCTGAAATCTTAACTTGACCTAACAAAACATGGTATAATGTTCAGTTATAAAAATTACATGTTTGCTTGTATATGTCCATGCTTGAACAAAAATGGTTCCGTTATTCATTAAACAGGGGACAAACATTCCACTCGTCCACTCATATTGACGAGTAAAATCTTCAAAGGACGAGTGAATTTCACAAAAGCCCTTGTCCTACAAGACTAGTGAAACAAATCTGTTAAAACATATATTTTCTGACTAGTCTGACTCTTTTTAATTGAATTAAATACCTTTTCTAAAAGCATTTCTGTTCCGAAAGTAGAACTATAATGAACCCAAAGTTGTAATTGTAAATTTCATACAGCAGGTGTGCGTTGTTATGTGAGACTGTGTCCCCAGTAAATGCTGTTTCTGAATTGTAAACTTTGCACATGGATTATGACATTTAACGGCCAGACTGCATCCACCATAAGTACTGATTTTTCAGAGCATTATCTAACCGGGAGGTAGTTTTTAAAACAGTCTGAATTTTCTCTGCTAAATGTCAGTGTAAATTTTGTCAGGAAAATGTCAGATATCAAAATTTGAAAAGGTCACAACATGCACTTAGCAAAATATTTATCTGCATTTTTTTGTCTTGTTTCTTATTACATGTAAGCAGTCTGCAAAATTAACCCATCGCCTGATCGCCAATGCGATAAAATCTCAGCTCTGGTGATGGAAAAATTGTCTATGGATCGACTAAATTGCGATGAACAAAAATCCGAAAAGACTGTTGAAAATAAACCGACGAATAATCAATTTACAAAAATTTGTTCGAGTGTGTGATCATTTTATAACGAAATTAATATTGTCGCCATTCCGGAAATTTGCGCTCAGTACCGATTTTGCCCGAAATTTTATTTATTCATTTCTGATTGGTTAGCGGATGGCACGGACATGAACTGCAACTTACGAAAATTCTTCGCTACTTTCCAAAAAATCTTACAATCTTACGCAATCTTTAAATATTTCCAGTGATCTATTTAGCAAAGTAAAGCAGTGCAAAGCATATAGTAAAGCAATATGTTAAGCAAATTATATATTGATTACGTATATTCTTGGTAACTGGTTTTCATTTTCTGCAGTCAAACGACATGCACATTTTATTTCATGTGCAAAACACGTACATTTTTTCGTACTGTCGTTTTGGGTTAAAGTATTTGTCGTCGCTTATAATTTCTTTTTGACATTCTTTATAAACAAAATAAATAGAATGACGAACATGCATGCGGTGATACGGTCGGTCGATTTTATACTATTTCGCATTGTATTCATCAGAAATAGAAACTTGAACGACTATTGAAAAGTTTAATTAGTTAGGGGGGAGCTCTGCCCTTTATCTCTGTTGGGGACCTGCCGCCCCAGACCCCCGACAAAATTTTCCGGATTTCAAATAAAGGACCATTGACACCCCTGTCAAACCTCACACGGCTATTATGTTCCCTGGTAAAAAGGCAATGCCAAAATCAACAGATGCATCTGTGTTGGCAAAACGCAGGAAATATGAACAGCAAGTATGTTGCATTTAGTCCAATTAAGGGTAAACAAAGTTATGAGCTTGTATTTTCTAATACTCTCGAATTGTTTTAATATGACTGACAATTTATATCATTTATGCATAGATCTCAATAATCAAAATATTTGAAAAGGCAGTAATTGATGTGACAATGGATATGGCCGTGGATCATGATGCTGACAATTATTATTCTGACTCAGATAAGAACTTTGAAAACAATTAAAATAACATAATTCTGCGTAGAATTCTCAGAACTCTTGTAAATAAGCCCAAATTAGGAATGGAATAAAAGTCTTAACTTAAAGATTTGTTTACAACTCAAACCCTTAATTGCAATACATGTATACAGACTCTTGACGTCCTTTCATGATAATATCAGTGGAAAAAAATTGGCTATGAAAAATTGCCTCTGGCTATGAAATGTTGAAAGTTTCATAGCCACATTGGCTATGAAGACGAAAATGTTAGTTTTGCAAACTGCATGTAAGTAACTTTTTTCACTGTTTAAAATGGAGATTAAACCTGCATTTATCAACAACTTAATCAACTGATTTCCCCCCTCCCCCATTAGATAAATATGACATATTTGTGATCAGTTGTAGACAGGGCAACAGATAAGGATCGTTTTATCGTTTTTACGATTTTTATTTTACAGAAAACGAAATGAAATAAAAAATCGATCGTACAATAAACGATAACGAAATTGAAAAACGAGTTGCAATCGATTCTTTGTCGTTTTATTTTACCGATTCCCTCCGTACTGTGTTTGATTTGAATTAGTATATTGTAACCTTTAGTGCGGTCGTAATATTAGTGACAAGTTTATATGAAAACCGGTTCAGAATGGTGTCTACATAAAAAATTCTTCCTTCGAAAAAAGTATGCGAACATGTGGACATCTTGTTCTAAACGCGGATGTGCTAAGAAAATCCCATAAGCGGCGTGCGCGCCTAATATGTTTCAATTTGTAACGCGAAACAAACCGTCGGGTAAAGACATTGTAAAGAGTGCTTTAAAGCTAAAAAGGTGTGCTCTGAGACTGAAACATAGGAATGTTAAAAAACAGAACTCATTATCATACATGCTTTGCCAATAGACAATTAAATGAATGTATTCATATAAACAAGCAAACATTGACAATATGAATACACAATGACTTTAGTTAATTTATTGCAATAAGAATTGATACAAATTGTCACCACCGAAAATTAAAGAGCTCATCTCATCCAGAAATAAAGGTAAGTTTTTTATCAACTGTAAAAAAAATTTTGACAAATTTATTTGAGGGAAAAAACTAATTGTTTCAAAAAAGCTTGCAGTGAAAACTAATTGACATGAAATCTTATCTGTTGCCCTGGTTGTAGACAACAGTTAAGCAGTGATAAAGGAAACTTTATAAGTCATATCATACCATTGCAATCTTTATTTCACACATATTTGAAGGACGAGTGCATATTTTCGCAGGACAAGTGAAAATTGAAAGACACTCGTCCTGCAGGACTAGTGCAGTCTTGACATATTTTTGTTCCCTGTGAAACAATTATATTTAAAGATTCATAACTATTAAGAGCAAATTGACAGGGTACTAGAATAACAACAAGAGGGCCATGATGGCCCTGAATCGCTCACCTTTTACTAGAATTGGCTGGGTGACCTAATTTTTGACCCCAGATGACCCATATACGATCCAAAATCAGATATTATCAAGATAAACATTCTGACCATATTTCATTAAAATAAGATGAAAACTATGACCTCTATTGTCTATACAAGGTTTTTTTATGATTTGACCTAGTGACCTAGTTTCTGACCACAGATGACCCAAATACAGTCCCAATCCAGATGTCATCAAGATAAACATTCTGACAAAGTTTCATAAAGATCTGATAGAAACTGTGACCTCTATTGTCTACACAAGGTTTTCCTATGATTTGACCTAGTGACCTAGTTTTTAACCCCAGATGACCCAAATACAATCCCAACCCAGATTTCATCAAGATTAACATTTTGGTCAAATTTCATAAAGATTGGATGAAAACTGTGACCTCTACTGTCTACACAAGGTTTTTCTATTATTTGACCTAGTTTTTGACCCCAGATGACCCAAATACAATCCCAACCCAGATTTCATCAAGATAAACATTCTGACCAAATTTCATAAAGATTGGATGAAAACTGTGACCTCTACTGTCTACACAA
>VMBQ01010674.1:0-25467 GCA_007657795.1 Dreissena rostriformis | reverse complement strand
ATTTGTCACCTTTATAGGGCCTTTAAGTACCAATATTTTACTTCTCAATGAAAAATGCATGTTGTTTTACATAAAATGAACTGAAAAAAATGAACAATTCTGTAATTACCATAGGGCAACTGATTATCTTATTTCATAAATAAATCAAATGCAACCTTTTGTGTTTGATGTAAAATAACTTTGGTTTAGTGTATGCAATGTTATGGTCTCTGGTTAAATTTCATGCATTTGAGTGGGTATAGTTGTTAGCTACAGGAAATGAACCAGGATATGGACTATGAAATCAAATGTTAATGATTCATGAATTATTCATGGTAAGAGCTTACACATTGAATTTGTCACATGTATTAAGAAGAGTTCAGCCGTCACACTTCAATGTGGGTGTTGAAGTAATAAATTGTCTTCTCTGGCTTAATTAAATTACTATTTCATATTATCCAGGTCTTTATTTCAACCAACCACTTACTGACAACTTATTTTCAATCAAAATAATAGTAATACATGTACTATAAAGTCTATAATAGTCAAAGTCAAGCATTAAAGTACACATTTTCAGCATAAACCATTTTAGGTACATATTTGGGGTAAAAACAGGAGTACAATTGGCGGACCTCAGGACCAATATTTTTCAAAAGAAAAGATCCCCTGCCCAGGTTTTTTTTTCCACTTTTTGGGAAGATAGCCCATGGCTTTGGAATTGGGAATTTTATCTGCATTTTTTCAAGAAATTGAAAAAAAATAAAAAATTCATTACCAAACTTTTTCGCGCCAAAAGTCCACTGATTTGGGGGGAAAAAAATTATATAACTCTTTATAATAATTCAAATTAAAAAAAACAAAATCATTATTATATACTTTGATTAAAAATTCCCNGCGTCTGCTCTAACCACTGCATGTGCCTGTTTATAGTTCCCACTGTACACTACATAGTGTGTATGTATTCAAAAGTATTTAACAGCTTGTAAGACAACGTTGGCCAGTCTAGTGTTTATCATTGAAATCTGTACATGTACATATTGGCTGCTTTCATGGAAAACTGGACTTTATGCATGTCAAATAAGATTAGCCTGTGCACATTGATAAGCTGTATCAATGATTTGAAAAACATCTCGACCTGTGCTTTAAGACACACTCTTTATAAATTGGAATGGGTTGTGGTCATTTCAAACTTGCGATATAAAAAGCTATAACATAATTTTGAAAACTGAGTTTATACAACAGCGAACAAATTCAGTGCCTTCAGCGCTTTGATTAAAATTGTCGATCCCTTATCTTTGCAATCAATTTTTAACTTAAACTTGCATCTTATTATGCAACTTTGGAATAAATTTGTTTGAAGCTACACATAGCATAAATTACTTAATTTCCTACCTAGGAATGTTCCCAAGTTAGATTTAAATATCGAGAGAGGAATGTACGGTATGTCTGCAGGGATAATATTTTTTTGGAATGTTAATCGGTCTAGGCCAGCTGCTCACACTTTTTGTCTCTAATTTGTATCCCAAATGGTGTTAACCAGAATTTGGTACGTATTGGAAAATGTTAACTTTAATGTCAAGTTATTACCCTTGGAGTTTTTACACCTCAAACATCTATGAAATTTGTTTTAATAAGTTTATATGTGTTTATTTTACTACACCAAAAGTACCAGATAAGCCACAGGATTAAGTTCAGTAAAAGAGCCATTTTTTTATCCAAATTTATGTTTATCTGAAAGATATTGCTTTTCCAATTATTTGTTCATTATTTATATAAACTTAAGCCTACAAATTGATGTAAAATCCCTGCAATTTTCTAAAACACAAGTGACATGACTGGGTTATTAATTTAACGCATCACTGATTGAGCCACATTCGCACATATGCTACATGCACCTGGGGCCATGAAACATGTGCATTGTGAAAATAACTACATGTCTTGATGATATTCTAAAGTGACTCAAATTTAACAAAAATGGTTGGACTAAATACCTGTAACTTCAATGGGTCTTTTTGAACACAAAAAGTTTCAGACTGGCAAAACCTGAAATAATATGATCCCTGTATATCTGATAAAGACATGCTAGGCACAAACAACTCATTCTTAGTCCACTCTTGAGTGTGCTATACAAAGATTAGCATAAGCTCACTGTTCATGTTATTGCAAAAAAAAAACATGCATATCATCCCGTGCCCACAAAAATGGCCAAACTCAGTTTTTGCACAGAAATGGATTATGATATTTTCGCATAGTCGTACAGATCCCGCGTTCACTGGGAAAATTTCGAAACTCCTCGCAAATCGGATGATAGTTATGCCCATGTGCTATTTTGGCGAATATTCATTGGTTTGATAAAATTGAGTTCGAAAATTTTCAAACTTCATGCAGTGTAAACCATTAGAGGAAGGAAGGATTTTGGAACTTTACAACTTTTTTTGAATAAGTCACATAAAACTACCTTTAACGTATTTTTGCAAAGTTTTACCTTCATCAAGACTGTTTATGCCCCCTTCTTCGAAGAAGAGGGAGTATATTGTTTTTGGCCTGTCTGTCATTCTGTCTCAGTGTCTGTGACTCTGTCTGCCTTAAAACTTTAACGTTGGTCATAACTTTTGCAATATGGACGATAGCAACTTGATATTTGGCATGCATGTGTATCTCATGGAGCTGCACATTTTGAGTGGTGAACAGTCAAGGTCATCCTTCAAGGTCAAAGGTCAAATATATGGGTCAAAAGCGGTCAAAAGGGGGCATTGTGTTTCTGACAAACACAGTACATCCCTTGTTTAGAAAGGTTTTGAAGCTGTTTTCTTCCTCCTGAAAATTAAAATAAATTGAGTTTGGTAACTTTTTCGGGTTAGGGACGATATCTTTTGTTGTAAACGCAAAGTACATGTTGAATAAAAATTGTGTGTCAGAGAAGGAAATAATTGAAATAATTGTGTTAGTACATAGTTTCATTTTAAAATTGTACTTTTTGACGGATGAAATAAAAGCTTAAGAGATGCATTTAAAAAAAAGGTAAGGAAATCAGTAACAGATTCACATTTTATAAACTGTCCCAGAAATTACTCATAACATCTGAGCTTCGCTCTGTGAAAGGGTTAAATGCATGTGTGTAAAGTGTCCTCCCAGATTAGCCTGTGCAGTCCATGCATTTAAACCTCATTTTCACAGAGGGAAGCTGTTATACTGTGACTCAAGCTACGTCCCTGGCTTGAGATTACTTCTGAACTTTCAGTTCTGCAATAGTAATAGCACATATGGGATATGAGTAGAATTGTCAATTGTTGCGGTAATAAAAGTCATTAAGGTGCTTGACCGGTTAGTATGGGGGAGATATGATAAGTGTAAACTGGGATGAAACCTAGGGTCCGAAGAGTAAGATTAAGTTTAGTACACAAAATATTTCTTTACTGAATGTTGTTGATATTTTTTTGAATGATGTTGTTATGTGTGAGTTATCTTGTGTAATTGCAATGTGAGAAAAAAGTTCAAAATGAGGGAATTATCAATTTACTAGATAAATACAGTTTACTTCTATGGTTTAAAAATATTTTTTTTTACTAAATGCATATTGTCCTATTACATGTACATGATTTGGGGATATCTTTATACATATTGCAGGGTTTTTGTATGACTTGTTTGGACTGAAGTTTTGTTTATTTGGCATTTAGTTTGCATTTTTAAGCATATTATTTTCACTGCATTTAACAAAACATATTACATCACATTTATTGTTATGAATGAAGCCACATCATTTTGAATTGTTGCAGTGATGACCTTACAGAAATGTATGTTTTTATGTTTTGTCCAGAAAAAGAGGGAAGATTAAAATGAATGATTTTTTATAAATTCAAAGTTGAGTCAAAATAATTTTTTGGCTAATAAATGTTGGTTATTGCGGTAATAACAAAGAACATTTTTGTTGTCTGGTTGTTCTTATTATTATTGCTAGCACCCTTGAGGTGTTTTTTCTAACGCATGGGATCTATAAACAGCTGGTTATTACCACAATAACAAACTGTCAGCTGAAAATAACTTCTTTATTATAATATAAACACGTAATCATGCTTATCAACAAAAAAATACAATTGAACTTTCGTCTCAGAATTCCCCATCTTAAAGGCACTTCACCTTACCCCAAAGGTGAAAAAAACACTGTAATATAATATTAAATAAGAACAATACAAATTATATACATTTGTGAATATCTATATACATGAACAAAGGGTACCATGGAGAGTGCTTGAGTCTTTCACTTGATGCCATCGTAAATACTTATTCCGCACAACATTTTTACATTTATATTAAAAATATATAGTGATTGGGTTCTAGATGAAGAGATAATTTAATTCTTAATGTTATATGACATGTTTTTCTAATTTCCAGATCAGAATGTGTGCAAAAGCATTGACCGAAAGTATATTGAAAATTCACCACTGCAGAAACAACATTTAACAGTGGTCGTTTCCAAAGAAACCATTTGCCATCCAGACATGGCAACATTCGGAAACATCAGTCCTAATCCAAACCGGTTGAATACCCCGAACACGACCGGGAATGGAACATCCGGGGGAGACAACCCACCATCATTTGACAATCTTTACATCGTTATTCTGCAGTGCTTCGCCATCATACTGGCCGGGTACATCGCTGGCCGGGCTAATCTCATTACCAGTTCCCAGGGCAAAGGTATCGGAACATTTGTGGGGAAGTTCTGCCTTCCGGCCCTCTTATTTCGCAGCATGGTGGTGCTTAACTTCAGTATAGTGAACTGGTATTTTCTTCTGGGCATACTGATTTCAAAGATGATCGTCTTTGTCGCTGTGGCTGGTTTAACACTGCTACTGAAGCGCCCTCTTCATTTGGGATTGGCGGGTATCTTTGCCATATTTGCTACTCAGAGCAATGACTTTGCCCTTGGATATCCTATTCGTAAGTATCCTAGCAAAAAAGTTTCAATTATATAATGCTCATTTGAAAACTAGCTGTTATGGCATTTTGAATAATTCTTTTGTAAAGATTGATTCTTCTAATACACTTATTTAACTGAAATATGGCATCTAGCTCGTCTGGATTATATTAACTTATTTAGAGTGAAACTTCATTTCTTATCTGCCATTTTAAAAATAAACCTTCAAAATTAACACTATGAATTGATAGCGTTCTTTACAACAGACTTTAATTAACATATGTTTTCGACTAGATTTTTGTGTATTTGAATGGCGTTCATTAAATGCAATTAAATTATCATATTTATCAATTGATGGTTCAAACAACTAGAGTCGTGTAAAATAATAAATAGAGTAAAAAATTTAAACTTAAATTGTTAAGCCATGTGTTTCAGTGAAGGCCCTGTACTCTGATAGTCACCCTGAATACCTGCAGTACATCTATCTGGTGGCTCCCATCTCCTTAGTGCTGCTCAACCCCATTGGGTTCACCATGCTCGAAATTCACAGGTATGCAATTACATGTGTGGGCACTTTGAACAACCCCATTGGGTTCACCATGCTCGAAATTCACAGGTATGCAATTACATGTGTGGGCACTATGAACATGCTACTGATACATGGACATCATTTCAATTATAATGCTCTTGGGCCACTAGGTCAGTTGCTTGAGCCCTGAACTACAAATCCAAGGATCGTGAGTTCCATCGCCAGCTTGGCCACATAATTTATTTGTGGATTGTTCATGAAATCCTTTCTACGACCATTTTTCCCTACCTCAGATTCACGATTTTCTGTCCTCAGTTACTGGCATAATGATAAGAACATGTACCATATTTATCCTAATAAACGTGCCCGGGCGCGATGCAAATCACAAAGGGGGCGTGTTTATTTCACTCCCCTTTAGGTATAATACGAGCCAACACCTAAAATGTGTTTACCGGTATTTGGGAAAGATTCCAAGTTCATTGAGCAATCGTAAACATATCACAATTAGTTTTACCAGAATACTACACCCTATTATCATGGAAATGAAAGGGTCGTTGTCGATATGACCGAAGATACCTTACACTTACTTACAGGGTCCAAATATTTCTCTAAACTAGACTTGAAAGCCGGGTACTGGCAGGTTGAACTTGAGGAGGAAGATAAGGAGAAGACTGTGTTTCAGGTTGGGGGCCTTGGGTTTTATGAGTGTAATCGAATGCCTTTTGGTCTATCCAATGCACCAGCAACCTTCCAAAGATTAATGGAACTTTGCATGGGACATCTTAATCTCCGAGACTGCCTCATTGTACTTACCCTTTTGCAGCCGAGAAATGGGGGCGCTATTATTTTTATCATTCCTTCATTTTATTATATGATAGGGGCGCGTTTATTAGGGCGGGAGCGTTTATTAGTTTAAATGCGGTATGTGCAGTTAGTGCTGGTTAAACAGCTAACCCAGGAAAAGTTTGACTTGGTGAACTGATCACCAGGACTGAAATACTGTTAAAAATGGTGGAAAATCCACCTAAACAAACAAAACACCTGTAATAAAGGGCTATAATTTCAGATTTGTCTGAATCAAGTCAAGTATTAAAGGAAAGTCATGCTGTGAACAGGTTTGCTTAGTGTAAATAATGTTAACTTTAAAAAAAAATGACACTATCAAAAAACTGATTTGACAATGTGTGTGTGTTTTCCTTGGCTGTATCCTTTTTGGGGCATTTTTTTCAAAACTGTTTAGTTTACTTATTCATTAGATATGTGTTAAATTATTTTCATTATTAACAGTTGGAAGCTATTATACAGAAAAAGAAACTAACTTGTTACAACATTTCTTAATACTTGGGTACAAAATATGACATGCTTTGTGCAATATTTACTGTCGAAACTTCACAATATTGTTATCAAAACTTCAGAAATTTATACTTTCAAGTTTTCAAAAAATAATGCAGTCTCTGATTGATGAAATTGTCCACTTTACATATAGTAGTACATTACATTTATGAATGACTTCTTTTCATTCTCAGACGCAGTGAGGACACAGGTCATAGGGCAGGAAAGTGTCGACTCGTACTGTACGTTTTACGAGACGTTCTCTCCAACCCTATTGTGTTCATGGTGCTAATAGGAATCGCCGGCAACTTTGTGTTACACCAGAAAGTGCCAAACTGGCTAGATGATATACTGGAGACGCTAGGTGAGTCATAGGGCCTCTAAATATGGAAAAAAAAACACTATTTATTTTAGATACACTCTCGAGTCTATTTCCTGGGTAGAACCTGGGGTTGTATTCACCAAACAATTTTTAGACTATTAATCTCAAAATAAAGAAAATTCTTTAAATTGGAATACTCAAGAATTGCTTTAATTTTCAGTCAAACTTGGCATTAACTGCCTCAACCTACATTATTCTTCATGTATAACATTATGTATAGGATATTTTCACCAGTGGTAGGCTGTATATATTCAAACGCTGGACGTTTTTTTCTTGGTTCTAAGTCTATTCTTTATTCTTAAGTCTAAGAATGGGTTGGTGAATACGGGCCCTGTACTTGGTGTTTTAAATGGAGATCTAAAGAACGCCATAGTGGGGATCAAACCCATGACCTCCCGTTCACTAGGCGGACACCATACCCACTACGCCTCGGCGCGACCTTATGGAAATTTTCTCAAGCAAAATTAAAAATTTAACTTATAAGGTCATGGTGGGGTAGTGGTGGATATGGTGTCTGACTAGCCCTCAAGAGGTCTTGGGTTTTATCCCCATGGGTCACAATGAAATAGTGGATATGGTGTCTGCCTAGAGCTCAAGAGGTCTTTTGTTCTTAATTGTAAAGCATTCTCAATATCTTACATGTACTGGTTTTACCAAGGTAATGCACTCTAGATTGTCTCAATAAGATTAATGCTTTCGATGCACTTGAGCTGAAATATATAGGTATTAACTATAAAAAAACACTAGTAGAATCAAAAAAGAATTTATGAATTCTATTCAAACCAGCAAAATAACAATCCTGACTTACAAAAATGTACGAAAATAAGTGTACATTTATCCATAATCATCAATCAGAATTGAACACATAAACAAAAATGTACAAAAATAAGTGTACATTTATTCATAATCATCAATCAGAATTGAACACATAATAAAGTTGTTCTAACGCTTGTCATCGATTGTTTGGCAAAAACTTGTTTTACCCAAAATGTGTTCAAACTACCATCTAAATTCAAAAGCCTGCGAGGTATATAATGGTGGTGTGCAGTCTTTGTTTCTTGAGGTCCCGCATTTGAACCCCAAGGCTTGCATATTGTGTAATTTACTTTTTCCCTTGTTATTACGATTGTTTTAAACTTTTCCAAATTTTTCAGTTTGGTACGTTTATTCATGTAATGCTATTTTTCAAATACGAACATCAGTGAACAAGTCCCTATATTGATTGAACCAATATACTTCTTTTCAGGAAACGCATTTAGTGCCTCGGCACTGTTCTACCTGGGACTGAGTCTCGTTGGTAAAGTTCAAGGTCAGATGGGTTTGGGCCTGATTGTTCCATTCCTGCTCATTATGGCAAAGACGTAAGAGAATTACTTGTATCTGCTTGAATATGTTGTTTTTATAATATTTGAAAGACAAATTTCTGAATAATAAATATTGCTTGAATGATAATCAATATTTTGTTTCAATATTCATTTTACAAGAAATATTTTGGCTGACGAAAATAGATGTATTAACCAATTATTGAGATATTGGGTCCTTGATACCTTCTACTAGTTCTTAGGTCCAAAACTGGGGATTTACACATTTTTTAAGCTATTGTATACATGATTTTATATTTTCAACACAACTGGAGTTGTGGCCACATTTTGTATGATTTTGATGTCCCCCAGTCTATACTGGGGGACATATTGTTTTTGCCCTGTCTGTTGGTTTGTTTGTTGGTTTGCACAAACTTTAACATTGGCCATAACTTTTGCAATATTGAAGATAGCAACTTGATATTTGGCATGCATGTGTATCTTATGGAGCTGCACATTTTTAGTGGTGAAAGGTCAAGGTCATCCTTCAAGGTCAAAGGTCAAATATATGGGTCAAAATCGCTCAAAATGGGACATAGTGTTTCACAAACGCATCACTTGTTTTTTTTTAAACTTTTGTGCTGATTAACTCAAAAAGTATTGTTGGTAGATGGCTGTTATTTAATAAACAAAATAACCAGCATGTGAACTTGCACACCTCCATATTTTGTTTTGGATGTTGAAGACACAACCAGTGTAGTGGCCCCTTTTTCAGCAAAAAATTATTTATCTTAACTTGTGTTGCGCGTAACTCAAAATATTGCTACTAGCGGACTGAAACTTCACAAACATACTAACCAGCTTGTGAACTTGCGCATCGCCATGTTTTGTTTGAGTTTATTTATAAGTTTGACAAGGGGTATATAGGAGTCACACTGTTGGTCAGTCTGTCTTTTGCTTGATTGGTCGATCTGTCTGTTGGTCTGTCGTTTAGTTGGCCTGTCCCCATAAAATGTTATGTTAAGTTTGTGAAAAAAACTACTTCTACATAGGCACACGTATGAACAATTGTTCTACCAAGGCATGGTACATGTAATTGCATGTCCCTCTAACTTACAACCAGCCATTTGTAAGCTTTATGTCTATTTTACCATCCTTCCATCCAACTGTCAGTCCATTCCTTCCTTTCCAATGCTTACAATCAACACATCTATTGACAAGGTGCATGATTGAACAATTACACGGATATCTATGTTAGCATTACCAGTGGCCAAAATAGCTAATGGCTAGTAAAATCATTTAATTGGCTTCTAAAGTCTTAATTGTCTGGTAAAATTCTTTAATTAGCTGATAAAATCTCTTAATTGGCTACTTAAATCTCTTAATTGACTACTAAAATTCATAATTGTCTACTGATATTACTGATTTCAATGCAAGATTTTCACGCTAACTGAGGTTTCTACATGTATATCTACGGTATATAAAAGACATTTTTGCTACTAGTACTACTGGTAATTCAGATTTCCTTGTGTCAGCTAGGGTTTCATGGATATTCTTGTTTTGCAGCCTGCTGTTGCCGCTGATTACGTGGCAGGTGGTGGGGGCCCTGGAGCTACACCAACCCAGTAATGACTCCCGCTCCCTGAGCATGTACGCCTTCCTGTATGGTACATTCCCCACCGCACCCTCCGTGTTCCTCTACTCAAGCCATTTCTCCATCGCACAAGACATTGTAAGGTCACTGTAATTACTGAAATTACTCTAAATTTTCTGACACTTTTAAAATAATTATTTTTGTCCATGTCCGAAAATTTATGCCCTTAATCCGGTTGTAAAAAACGCATGATCAAAGCGTCACCAGAAAAGTCACGAAAAATAAGTATTTTGGTTCAAAACGGGTGTGTCCAAAAACTTAGAGTGTCCGTAAACTTAGAGTATTTAAGGTAACCCTTTACCACTCAGATACGCTCTCTGACGCCTTTGTTGTCCCTTAAAAAATCAAACTAAATTTCAGACCTTCCTTGCAAGATTTAAGTTTCAATGGCTTAAGGTAGTGCACCCGTAATGATTTCCCGCGTTTTTTTCAACGATCGAAGAGCCTTGATTTCATATAGCATATGACTATGTTTATTGTTAAATATGTTGCAATTTTTATGCACATTCTTCAATTTTTATGTCCCCCAGTCTATATACTGGGGGACATATTGTTTTTGCCCTGTCTGTTTGTTGGTTTGTTGGTTTGTTTGCACAAACTTTAACATTTGCCATAACTTTTGCAATATTGAAGATAGCAACTTGATATTTGGCATGCATGTGTATCTCATGGAGCTGCACATTTTGAGTGGTGAAAGGTCAAGGTCAAGGTCATCCTTCAAGGTCAAAGGTCAAATATATGGGTCAAAATCGCTCAAAATGGGACATAGTGTTTCACAAACACATCACTTGTTAAAATTAAAACAATGTTATGGCTGAATTAGGTGATTTACTGCTGAAAATACGAATCATGCATGTTGCATTTTTATTTTTATTTCAAAAAGTAAACGGTAAATCTGTCTATTTCTTTGTATTTTTGCTGAATATAGTGTATCTATAAAAACTAAGTTCAAAATATATTACTTAAATGAAGCTATTTTGAATTTTATGACACTTTGTTTTTAACGTAACCCATTTTCTACTTGACTGAAACCACTTACATTTCATGGCGCTCTTCCATAGATAAAAAGTTATAAAACAAAAAGTCTGTAAAAGAATACTTATTTCATCTTGTTTAAACTTTAAACACCTTTACTGCATCTGTACACACCAACTGCATGCCCATATTTGGAAATCTGGATGAATTATGGAACTTTCATATACCTCAGGGGTGCAAATAAACTGGACAAAAGCCGAGCGTGGGGGTGGTTTTGAAAAAAACAGTTTTTTTTTTTTAAAGCATGAAAAGCCTACCTTAAAATGTGCATGTAGCTCATTGAAATGATGCTGATTAAGAAAATTATACATTAGATTATATTTGGAAAGGTGCCCATTACGGGTGCGCTACCTTAATTTCCAACCCTTATATACTTATGAGCAGTAAACAGCATAAAACCTGAACAGCCTGAGAGTTACTTGCAGGCTGTTCTGGTTTATTCCTGGTTGCATATACTCACTTTAAGTTTGCTTCTGAGTGGGAAAGGGCACATTGATTCCGTTGTCCAAATATGGGGCTTTAATGGGTTGATACTTATGCACACCAAATATAGTCCCAGTATTTATACCCCTCACTGAATGATTCTGCTGTCCAAATATGTGGCTTAACAGAGTTTGTTTTGGTTTTATAGCCGAAAATCAGCTATATTCCCAATAGCACAAAGTATACTTTTTCCCCAAACTTTGCTTAAAAATTCCCCATTACAAAAAAAAATAAAATATGATTTTGCTTTTTAATTTGAATTATTCTTAAGAGTTATATCAAATTATTTTTTCCCAAATCAGTGAACTTTTCGCGCAAAAAATTTGCTAATGAATTTATTTTCACAATTTCTTAAAAATGCCGATAAAATTCCCAATTCCAAAGCCATGGGCTATCTTCCCAAAAAGTGGGAAAAAAAACCCTGCTTAAGTATCAGGGATTGATATAAGCAGGCACTATTGGTCCCTTAAATTTGGCCTTTAGATTTTCTGAGAAAACTCATAAATGTGTCCTCTGTACAAGAAGTATTGAAAGAACAAGGCTGGGCAAATATGACAAGGGCCACCAACCCATTCTTAGACTTAATAACAAAGAAAAGACTTAAAACCAAGTAAAACATGTATGGGCTTGGAATACATACTGGTTCTCATGTCCTTAACAAAATGTTCTACATGAAGAATGATGTACATGTATAAAGAGGCAGTTTATTCCAAAATTGATTCAAAATGAAAGCAATTCTTTAAAATTCCATTTAATAGAATATTCTTTATTCTTAGACTTAAGTGTAAGAAATTCTTGGTGAATATTGACCCAGAATGTTAGTTTCTAACCCTGATGTGTTTCTAC
Source organism: Dreissena rostriformis (assembly GCA_007657795.1). NCBI lineage: Eukaryota > Metazoa > Mollusca > Bivalvia > Myida > Dreissenidae > Dreissena > Dreissena rostriformis. Next base: position 13,011 of record VMBQ01010674.1, on the reverse strand, counting down.
TTTTAAACAACAGATATAATCCTGTTAGTTGATACTGTGAGTTATTGACATCCAAGTATGGGCATTAGACTTAACATTTAGCCACTGTGTGAAAATTTACCTTTATAGATGGTGTTTTTTTTAAACAGTCATTATGATTAACGCACTCCTAAAATGTTACATGTATTTATTTGTACATTCTTTGATTTTCTTTCAGATTGCAACTGGGATGGTTATTTGTACGTTCCTGTCGGCGCCTCTCATGTTTGCCTCAGCCAAGATGATGACCGTGGTGGTGGACAGTGAGATGGACTACAAGTCACTGTTACTGAACACCTCCTTTGACCTCAGTGTGATCTCCCTTGTCTGCAATGTGAGTATTGTGATCTCCCTTGCCTGCAATATGAGTTCTTGCCCTTGGATAAGTGTGATCTCCCTTGTCTGCAATGTGAGTTCTTGCCCTTGAATCAGTGTGATCAGCCATGTCTGTAATGCGAGTTCTTGCCCTTGGATAAGAGTGATCTCCCTTGTCTGCAATGTGAGTTCTTCCCTTTTGATCAGTGTGATCTCCCTTGTCTGCAATGTGAGTTCTTCCCTTTAGATCAGTGTGATCTCCCTTGTCTGCAATGTGAGTTCTTGCCCTTGGATAAGTGTGATCTCCCTTGTCTGCAATGTGAGTTCTTGCCCTTGGATCAGTGTGATCAGCCTTGTCTGTAATGCGAGTTCTTGCCCTTGGATAAGAGTAATCTCCCGTGTCTGCAATGTGAGTTCTTCCCCTTGGATCAGTGTGATCTCCCTTGTCTGCAATGTGAGTTCTTGCCCTTGGATCAGTGTGATCTCCCTTGTCTGCAATGCAAGTTCTTGCCCTTGGATAAGTGTGATCTCCCTTGTCTGCAATGTGAGTTCTTGCCCTTGGATCAAAGTGTGATCTCCCTTGTCTGCAATCTGAGTTCTTCCCCTTGGGTCAGTGTGATCACCCTTGTATGCAATGCGAGTTCTTGCCCTTGGATAAGTGTGATCTCCCTTGTCTGCAATGTGAGTACTTGTCCTTGGATCAAAGTGTGATCTCCCTTGTCTGCAATGTGAGTTCTTGTCCATGGATAAGTGTGATCTCCCTTGTATGCAATGTGAGTTCTTTCCCTTGGATCTAAGTGTGATCACCCTTGTCTGCAATGGGAGTTGTTTCCCTTGGATCTAAGTGTGATCTCACTTGTCTGCAATATGAGTTATTGCCCGTGTATCTGAGTGTGATCTTTCTTGTCTGCAATGTGAGTTCTTCCCCATGGATATAATATCTGGTTTGGAATTAATTCACAACTCAGTTTGCAGTGTGTGTGAATTATTGCACCCCCCCCCCCCNCCCCCCCCCCCCCCAGGGAGGCATTATACCAGAGATATCTTTCAGCATAAAATGTGTAGCTCATTTCTTAAGCAAATAAATTTGTCACCAAGTGTAGATTTGTTTCATCCTAGTGACCCTGTCCACATGAGTTATCCTGAGTATGTACACTACAACATAATCCACAAAGTGGTGAAGGGGTATAAGTCAACTTTGTGACAAAGCTCTAGTTAGTTTCAACTTTTGTTCCATCAAAAGTTTGCCATGTTTTCATTTTTTAAACCTCGCCGGATAAATCTCCTCCATCCCAGCACAAAGTTCAAGTATTTGAGCCTCGTTCTGGGAAAACTAATGCATATGCGTAAAGATCACCCCAGTTTAGCCTGTGCAGTCTGCACAGGCTTATCAGGGACGACACTTTCTGCTTTATGGAAATTTTCATTTAAAGGAAGTCTCTACTTAGGGAAAATCCAGTTTAGGTGGGAAGTGTCGTCCTTAATTAGCCTGTGCAGACTGCACAGGCTAATCTGGGACGACACTTAACGCACATGCATTTCGCCCCGTTGTCCCAGATCACAGCTCATGTATTCTCTGTATTTGCAGGCGTGGATCCTACTGGTGCTGTTTTTCAGTGGGAAACACAAGAAGATGCCACACCAGTTCCTCATAGCTCTGGTCCTGGCACACGTAAGTGACTGGCTTTTAATAGCAAAAAATGAATAAATTAAAGGGGCATTTTCACAGTTTTTGACTGTGAGAAAAACATGTGTTAAACTGACTCTTTGGTGGATTTGAATTCCATTGATGTAGATAACATTTGATTAATGTAACGACTATAAGATAGTTCATGTATTTTATATAACATTCCTATTCAGTCTGCACTGGCTAATTAGGGACGACACTTTCTGCTTCTATTGTTTCTTTTTTTGTTTAAAGGAAGTCTCTTCTTAGCGGAAATCCAGTTTAGGGGGAAAGTTTTGTCCCAGATCTGGGACGACATGTTACGCCCATGAATTAAGCCCAGATTTCCCAGAACGAGGCTATATTATTCCAGAGCCTGGCCAGTATAGGTATGATAGTCTATGATGGTATGGACAGCCGTGTGGCATGGCAGCATTACCTGCAGTTTGTGATCCTGCTACTGGGCGTGTTCTCTACCCGATGTTTCGCGGCCGTCATCTCTCTGGTCTTGTACATGCTGCATTGCAAGAGCCTCTGCTTTGTGCTCAGATTTAGAATCTGGCTCTTCATCTTTGCCATCGGGTAAGTGTTTTGGGGGGTCCAAAGTATTTTTTTAGGTCATTGACATGTTTGCGTATTTATAAGACATTGTCTTTATTCGAATCTGAAACTTGGAAAAATTCACTTTGTATTTTGTTTTTTTTATCTACATGTAAGCAGCTGGGAAACTAGAGAAGAAAATAGGAACTTAATCAATTTTAATGTTGTACTTTTAAAAAGGCATCAAATTGTCCACTCGTCAGCTCAAATGCAAGTGAAGTTGATGGTCGAGTGAGTACATTTTTCTAAATACTGGAGAGCCTTTTCCAGTTTGGAAATATTCATCTAATGCAAAAACTCCTGCCACTTCAGTAGGAAGTGTAAACATGTTGCTGAACAAACAAAAAATTAATCAAAGAAAAAGTATTTTCATTTTGATAATCAATGACGTCACCGGCACAGGAAAATAATTGTTGAATTTGGCTGCCCGGAATGGGCTCGGTTTGTTGATGACACTGTTTTAAATCTGATAAATCATTATCATAGTGCATGTGTATTTATGCAGTGATAAAGACCATTACATGTACCATTTCTGAAGATAAGAATGTAATTTGTGTAGGGTTGTATCAATAAATTGAAATTTTACATAGTTGTTTTAATAATTAATATAAGGGAATATTTCATGATCAACAGAGAGCCCAACATTTACTTACATATTTTGTCAGTCAAGCATGCCATTCCAGAAAAAGGTCCTGGTTGCTTTTTATCAGAAAGAATAATTTTTGATATAAAAAAAAATGCAGATTGAACTGCAGGGCAAGGGACTCAATAGAAATGAGTTGATGCCTGCTTTCAAATAATGTTTCAAATTGCAGTGCTATCACAATTTATTTATATGAAGTTGCATGTAGAATAAAACCTGTTGTTTCCAAATGTAAACATTTATACATTTTAATTTGACAGGTATTTTTACAATATAATTGAATTTTAAGCTGCAACAGTACCTTAATACTTTATAAAGTTCTAATTCCTTCTGCTTAAAAAGATATGGACCAAACTATGGTATTCAATAAATATGAGCCTTGCTTGCTATGGGAAAATGGTGTTTAATGCATTTGCTTTAAATGTCGTCCCAGATAAGCCTGTGCAGTCTGCACAGACTAATCAGGGACGACACTGACTGCATATTCTGGATTTTTGTTTAAAAAAGACTTTCTTGAAACAAAATTACCATAAATGCGGAAAGTGTTGTCTCTGATTAGCCTGTGCAGACTGCACAGGCTAATCTGGGACAACACTTTACCGCATTCATTTAACCCCGTTTTCCCAGAGGGAGGCTCATATAATCTTCTACCTCCTTACATACAGGTTTCCAATGCTTGGTACTGGGCTGCTGTTGTTGCTAGGTGGCCATCACATGAACAATGAGATTGACCCCTCGTTTCACTATGGATCAAACCAGGTACAGTGGGATACAAATGAGCAACGTTCTGGGAAAACGGGGCTCAATGCATCTGCGTAAAGTGTCATCCAAGATCTGCCTGTGCAGTCCACACGTATTAATCAGGGACAACACTTTCTGCTGAAACTTGAGTTTCGCTTAGAAGAGACTTCCTTGAAACGAAAAACAGCAAAAAGCGTAAAGTGTTGTCTCTGATTAGCCTGCACAGACTTCACAGGCTAATCTGGAACGACACTTGACCTGCATGCATTTAACCCCATTTTCCCAGAGCTAGGCTCAAATCTAGTCAGAAACACTATCACCTGTAAGTCTACACTACTTCCAAAATGAGCTGGCATTTTAATAATCCTAGGATACCAGCCTAAACTGGTCAACTGCTTTGTTTCACTAAGCTTTGCCCAGGAAAATTGTTACTAGATTAACTGACAACTGTGATAAGACCTAATTGCTGTTAAAGTGCCAAAACAACTCAATAAAACCAACAAACAAACAAAATTATAGGCTAAATGATAAAAATCATATAAAATTATCAACATTTAAAAGTATGACAAATTTCTTTATCGGTTTGATTTCAGTTGGTTAAATCATGGAGCGACTAAACATTCATTTACGCCTTTAACCCTTTCTCACTCAGAAGCAAAGTGGAAATAGCAATATGCAACCTGCATTAAACCAGAACAGCCTGCAAGTAACTCGCAGTCTGTTCACATTTTATGCTTTTTGCTACTCGCCAGTGTCTTAGGGTTGGACATAAATCCTTTAAAACTTAAATCTAGTAAGAAAGGTCTTTAATTGAATTTTATTTTGTAAGGGAATATAAACACGTCAAGTGCGTATCTGAGTGGTTAAGGGTTAAGCAATTAAAGTCGTGTGATTTCAGGCACTGCTGTCGTTGATAGTTCTGTCAGTGTGCTCGCTGATCAACGTCACATTCCTAGTGCTGAGGCAGCGTAATTCCCGCCACCAGCCTGACCGGCCGATGGTGAAGAAGAGAACGGAAAGTTCCTACACAGTGATAAGCGACGCTGACGATTCCTTTGAACGATTGTTGCCAGGTAGGCAATCATTGAAGAGATATTTTTCAATACTTGTTAAGTTGGAATACTTGCACATGAATTTCGTGCAGTCATGTATAGTTAGCAATATGTGTTAATTTATATGATAATCTGTATATCCTGAAAACCAGCTCATTAGCATTGAGTTGTTAGATCTGCATAAAATGTATGCACTTTAACACATTATTTTGAGGGAAAATTGAATACTTAAAAAACATGCTAAAGCATTTACCTACCTAACAAACCAGACAGAGGACTGAATATAAAATAATATGCATGTAACCATATTCATCATTGTGTTACCTGTAATCATTCATATCAAATTCTAAAATTACCATATTTGCAGCCTTATTTGTAGAATTTTATCGTTTTACTCACAGATGGCGAAGAAGACGAAAGCGCAGAGATTCAACGGTCTTCAAGCAAAAGCAAGCTTTTGAGTGACACCGACTGTCAAGGAGAGAACAACAAGTACAAGTCACTGTCGTGTGGGGACTGCACAGAGGATTGCGGGGTCACCTTTTTAAATCAACCAGGTAGGGTGGTTTTGTTAATAATTCTAGACCCGACAAATAAATAGAGGATATTACTTTGCTTTCTGCGTAATTCAGTAAACTATTTAGTTCTCTGTAAAGTGAGATAATAATTATTTTTAGCAGCGCTAGTATATATGTGGCGTATTCTGAAAAAACTGGGCAAAATGCTTGTGCGTAAAGTGTCATCCCAGATTAGCCTGTGCAGTCCGCACAGGCTAATCAGGGACGACACTTTCTGCCTAAACTGGATTTTCGCTAAGAAGAGACATCATTTAAACGAAAAATTCCATAAAAGCGGAAATTGTTGTCCCTGATTAGCCTGTGCGGACTGCACAGGCTAATCTGGGATGACAATTTACGCACAAGCATTTTGCCCAGTTTTCTCAGAACACGCCATATATATACATTTTCAAATTTACCGGTACTGAGAAGAATAATTCACAGTATTACCCAGAAAATAAATTTTCTTTTTATTTAATGCTTTTTATTATTATTTTCATATGAGTAACTTTTAAAACGTTTTAGGCCCGTATGATTTCTCATGGATGTGTACTGTAGTTATTGGTCAACATTCTATTACCATGTTGGATTTCAATGAATATTTGTTGTGGATTTAAAAAGTTATTTATTGGGGCTGTTACTGGCCCTACAAAAAGCATAACAAAAAGCATAACAACCATGACCGTCTTGGTTTAAGGTAGCGAAGCCGTAATGATTTCCCGCGTTTTTTTCTAAGAACGAGAGCCTTTTTTACCTATTACTTATGGATATCTAATTTAAGCAAAAGCGAATGTGTTGTTGTCGTGGCCGAGTGGTTAAGGCTTTTGACTAGAAATCTTTTGGGATCTTCCTGCGCAGGTTTGAATCCTGCCGACACCGCATACTTTTTGCGACGAGTTTTATTTCTTTTCTGACATAATTTGATTTAATATAGCATATAAGCTATGTTTATTGTTAAATATGATGCAATTTTTATGCACATTCTTCAATTTTTAAAATGAAAACAACGTTATGGCTAAATTGGGTGATTTACTGCTGAAAATACATATCATGTATGTTGCATTTTTATTTTTATTTTAAAAAGTAAACAGTAAATCTGTCTATTTCTTTGTATTTTTTATGTATATAGTGTATCTATAAAAACTAAGTTCAAAATATTACTTAAATGAAGCTATTTTGAATTTGTTTGTTTTTAACCAACCCAATTTCTACTTGGCTGAAACTACTCACATTTCATTGCGCTCTTCCGTAGATAACAAGTTATAAAAAATAAATTTCGTAAAAGAAAACTTATTTCATCTTGTTTAAACTTTTAACACATTTACTGCATCTGTACACACCAACTGCATGCCCATATTTGGAAATCTGAATTATGGAACTCTCATATACCCCAGGGGTGCAAATAAACTGGACAAAAGCCGAGCGTGGAGGTGGTTTTGAAAAAATCAGTATACATTTTTTTTAAGCATGGAAAGCCTACCTAAAAATGTGCATGTAGTTCAGTGAAATGATGCTGATTAAGAAAATAATACATAAGATTATATTTGGAAAGGTGCCCATTATGGGTGCGCTACCTCAAGTCATTTTTACCCGAGAAAAAATAAGGTATGAAGTATTCTAGGGTCGAGGGTCTCAAGAAATGGAAATGCAGATGTGTTTTTTGTAAACAAGGTGAAAACAGATTTATATTCCTTAAAATGAAAATGTTATCATTTCTTCTACCAAAGAAAGGTATTACTATTGTTTTCAGTGACTTTTGTCATCAAATTTAGAATTGATGTAGAAAACTGAGAACCAGAGACACTGATTTAATGTAGACAAATAACATCTTAATTGAATTTTGCTCAACTTCAGAATAAATCTAAACATGGTTAGTTTTAGTTTTGATTTATTGTTTTCTTGCAGTCACCCCACACACCAGCAGTATTGAGGACATTGTCCCGTTTCCTGAGGACATGCAGAGGCCTGCTGCTACACAAGCAAGGGCTGTTAAGCACGCCACAGGATCAGCATTAGAAAAGGTATGAGCATTTTTCTGTACCGGTAACATTTATTAACCAGCCAAATCCCACCAGGCTCTTTGGACTTATGGCCCTTAAATTAGTGCCATTTAGTAATTTTTGTTCTTAAATTTAGTTTGGAGCATATTTCATAACTTAAAAGAGGTCTTAACTTGAAACTTAATTTGTTGGTATTTTTTATTGAGCAGATTTGCAGTTTCAGAACCATAACTCTTTCTCTCCTATTTTTAGATTTATTGCCCTTTGTTTTGGTAAGTTTTGTCGTTACATTTTGTATGGAGCCTATCTCAAAAACTAAAACAGGTATCAACTTAAAACTTAATAGGTAGGTAGATCTCATTTGCATTGCAAAAGAAACATTTCTCTCGCTTATCCCGGTACCTATTATTAGAGTTATAGCCCTTTGTTAGTGTTTGTTCTTAAATTTTGGTATATAATTAATTCACATAATGACTGTCCACTCAACACTCATGTATGTGTCCAGTGGCATTTAGCAGGGGCACCTATATATGATGGATACATTTCTTGTTTAATTCTTTTTATTTCAATATACAGTCTACTCTCCTTATCTCGAAGTCGGCGGGAACAAGAAGAAAAATCGAGATAATGAGAGTTCGAGATATCCGATAAGGCGTTTTCAAAGAAAAAATGAGACGAAAATTAAACTTGTTTTTATCTAAATACCTGCTAAGTGGTCTAACTAAAGCCGTCACCTTGTGGCATAATACTCACAACGGCGTAATAATTATTGTAAGAGATTCAATGCACGTTTCTTACGATTCTTTGATGTTAACACAATACTGAACTGTACATGTACATTTTGTAGTTTTTAAAGCAAAGTTAATATCGATTATTAGTACAGGATAAAATAAAAATGAAAAGCCATTCTGAGTCTTATCTGGAATGTTGTTTGTACAAACAATTAGTATTTCGGCCTTTCGGCAGGCTGTGTGTTAATTGCAGTAAATTTCAGTTAAAGTGACATGCCTTACTCAATTGTTAATGGCTTACATTACATATGTGTGGTCATTGATGTAATTAACGGATCAATTATCTACCGCAAAGTATCGCGAGCAACCGGGCGACGCGGGACGGTAAAGAATCAAAGAAATTGGTTTCTCACCTTTGCCGACACTGGGACAATTATTCGCACTTCGAGATAAACCACAGTAAATACATGTAAAATCGTGACTCGGGACATATTTTTATATCGAGATATCGAATTATTCGACATAACGAAACTCGAGATATGCGATGTTTATTAATATAGATAAAGAAGGAAAAAAGTTGGGACATTGAGCTTACTTCGACATATCGAGAAAATCGAGATATCCGATGTCGAGATATCGAGAGTAGACTGTATATATGGATGTAGTATTGTATTGGAAATCATGGTTTGGGTGCTTTCCTTGTACTCAATTTGCTTGATCATCCCAATATAGTTGTGTCATACCTTGTACATCTTGTATAAGAAAGCATAGACAAATATAAGAAGCTAAAAGCACATTTCTTCAGAAACACAAAACAACAAATAGTTGTTTTGGTATATAATTTGAACAAGTTTTATTTTTAACCAGGTCATATATCCAAATGATTGTTGGGAAATTATTTTTGTGTTTACTGCTACTACTACACCTACTGCTGACACCACTTGCTTATTCATGTATATCCCTTTGAGCACTGGAACCGAATTTTAAAGGCCTTTGCAAACAGTTTGGATCCAGATGAGACGCCACAGAACGTGGCTTCTCATCAGGATCCAAACTGTTTGCTATTCTGATAGTATTTTTTGAAAAATAATCGAAGAAAATGCTAATTTTAGAAATTCAGCAGACGACATTTTAGCAGACGACAAATATCCCAGCATGCAAAGGGATATACATATATACATAAAAAAATGTACTCGTACATACTGTTATGCATGCCGCATCATGGGCATCCTTCATTCACGTAGTCACTCCAGCAACATGACAACGGGTATGATCACCATGGCAATGGTGACGCAGGCTGCGCCCTACCCCGGACAGGAAGCTGCGCGGGTAGCTCCCAGAGCGAGGACTCGTTCACGGACACGATACAGAAGTACGAGTGCAACAGCGGCAGGTGTAGCTACCAACAGCGACAGCAGTGCGCGGGACTTCTCCGCTGTTATCATTCTTCCTCACATGTCATCCAGGTACACTGCACAGGCTAATCAGGGACTACACTTTCTCTTTTTTATGCAATTTGTATGCCCCCTTCTTCGAAGAGGGGGTATATTGTTTTTGGCCAGTCTGTCATTCTGTCTGTGACTCTGTCTGTCTTAAAACTTTAACATTGGTCATAACTTTTGCAATATTGAAGATAGCAACTTGATATTTGGCATGCATGTGTATCTCGTGGAGCTGCACATTTTGAGTGGTGAAAGGTCAAGGTCATCCTCCATGGTCAAAGATCAAATATATTGGTCAAAAGCGCTCAAAAGGGGGCATTGTGTTTCTGACAAACACATCCCTTGTTCTTTTAAAGAAAGACTCTTCTTTACAAAAATCAAGGTAAGACAGAAAGTGTTGTCCAAGATTAGCCAGGGTTCATCACATTTCATAGGTGTATGTTGGAACAGACTGTATTTAGCATGGCATTTAACAATGGTTTGCCTCAACATGGTCCTATCAAGAAAGTGTTATATAATCATATAAATTCAGCTATGCCCATCCAACACTGTTTGTTGCTTGCTTTTTGGTCATGCATCCATTAGTTCTTGTATTGTACCTATTTTATGGTATTGTTCTGTGTAGTTTTACTTACTAGCTTCACACAATTCTTACTTTGCATCTATAACATTCAAAACATTTCAGTGTTTTGGTGTGGCCCTTTTTATAGCTTATATTGGATCCATATTATTATGATCTTTTGATGGTTTTGACTCTGTTGTCATTTTAGTTGACATTTGCAGTGTTGTCAACTGTTAACTGGCTAACCTAAGGGTCACATGCAAAACACAACTGGGTTTATTTGAGCCTTGTTCTAGGAAAACTGGGCTTAATGAATGTGCGTAAAGTATCATCCCAGATAAGCCTGTGCAGTCCGCACAGGCTAATCTGGAACTGCTCTTTCCGCCTTAACCTGATTTTCACTTAGAAGAGACTTCCTTTGAACGAAGAAAACTATAAAAGCCAAAAGTGTTGTCCATAATTAGCCTTTGCAGACTGCACATACTAATCTGCGAGGACACTTAACACATATGCATTAAGCCCAGTTTTCCCAGAATGACACTCATTTACAGATCCAGATGCTGCTGTTATCATGGGTTATTTTGGCATCTGGCTATCAAAGTTTCCAACGCCCATATTAAAAAAACTCCAAAGTAAATTTCTTTAAGACATAAAATTTACGTCTTAATTCGGCTAATTCTTGTATAAACCTTATTACTTGGAAATATTTTAAATATGTACTATTTCTTGGCTATTTGGAACTAACCATTTCGTATTGGAAATTTGTTCTGAAAATCTCCCTTAAAAGAACCTTACTGTTTTTTCCAAGTAGCTTTGTGCATACCAGTGGATATGCATTCAACCTTTATGTTACTTGCAGGTGGCGGACACTGAAGATGAAGGTAAAGCTATGAAGGTTGAGGTAAAGAAATCACCAGAAACGACAGACGAGTTCCAAACAGACAAGTTTGTCATCACGCTCCTAGCCGTGCAGATCTCCATGTTTGTGGTACTGTTTGTTGGTTGTTTTGTTGGATTTTTTGCAGTTTTTAACTGTGACTGTATTTAAGTCATCAAACCAACTCAAACTTTTCCATTGGAAAATTTGGCAAATCTTAGCATTTTTCCAGTGCGTTTTGCACATTGAGAAACTTACTGCTACTAACTGCCATTTGTAAAAGAGTGGTATTGTGAGCATGGCAGTATAAATAATTGTATGACTTACCCACACAGTTTCAGTTGTTTGAATAGTTAAAGAAATAGAGGATATTTGTTCATGTCAGTGTAAGATCGTTTTTTATTTCACGAGTGATCATAGAAAATATATTTTCACGAGTGGCGCAGCCACGAGTTAAAATATTATTTTTCTATGATCACGAGTGAAATAACAAACGATCTTACACTGACATGAACAAATTTTCTGTTTCTTTTATGCCCCTTTTTCAAGAAAGTAATTAATTATAATTTCCCTTTCGCTGAAAAGTGACCCTCTCTCCCGTGGCGCGCCTCAATACATTGAAATGACATCATTTTGTTGTAGAAATGACGTCATTATTCCAGGGAAATTCTTCAGTTTTACTCTTTTACAATGTAAATAAACGGTAAAAAAAGCATAAAATTGAAAGAAAATTTGTTGGATTTGGTGGATAATCCAATTTATTTTGCTCGTTATCATAGAAAAATATAAACAAGGATATAAACAAGGGAAGTATATCTTGATATGATAATCTAAAAATAGAAAAAGGAATTCCGAAAATTTGTTGTTTTCACCGGTGAAAAGAACAATTTTGTTCTTTTCACTGCTGTTATTTCACTGCAGAAATGTCATATTTTATCATTAGGTATAAAAGAAATTGCAAACATCATTCATGGCAGATTTTTCCTGGGCAAGAGAGCAGCAAGTTTACCCATTCAAGAAATAATTGGTGATTTTGTTATTTGCTTTGAAGCAGAAATAGTGACTGTATTTGTCTGTATATGAGCTCTAGAAAAACGGGGCTTAATGCATGTGCATTAAGTGTCTTGTGTGCGACGCTTTTTTTTTCGCTTGTATGTTATTTTTTGTTAAAAGGAAGTCTCTTTTTAGCAAAAATCATCCAGTTAAGGCGGAAAGTGTCGTCCCTGATTAGCCTGTGCGGACTGCACAGGATAATTTGGGACAATACTTTACCCACATGCTTTAAGTCCCATTTTCCTCAGTCTGATATGTGTAATGTTTGCTGTTTTTTCTCAGGGTCTATTTCTCTGCACATGGAGGCTGTTTAACGATGCCAAGTCAGGGATATATGTGGAGATAGAGTTCCTGGACGGCTTCTTCAACTATGGGCAGGTACGGGTAGTGAAATATAGATGTATTTGAGCATTGCTCTGTAAAAAGGGGGTTAATGCATGTGTGTAAAGTGTCGTCCCAGATAAGACTGTGCAGTCTGCAAAGGCTAATCAGGAACGAGACTTTCCGCCTAAACTGGAGTTTCGTCAAAAAGTCTTCTTTTAAACAAAAAATACAATAAAAGTGGAAAAAAGTGTATAAGTCTATGATTAGCCTGTGTGAACTGCACTGGCTAATTTGGGACAACACTTTTTGCGCATGCATTGAACCACCTTTTCACAGAGCGAGTCTCATTTAATTGAAATCCATCCTTATATCACATAATGTCCTTGATGAATTGTGTGTGTGTTTTGCAATTGGTTGCTTGTCGTAAATA
>VMBQ01010673.1:0-19053 GCA_007657795.1 Dreissena rostriformis | reverse complement strand
AAAGTACATCGCGAAAATAGGTGACATAACGATATACACACTATAAATAACGCAAGTAGATTGATCATCATCGTCACGTGGTAAACCCAGGAATGCAAATTGTGCATGCGTAGTGAATTGTATATATTTTATATATAAAATGATCAAACCACTTGCGTTATTTATAGTGTGTATAATGTTATGTCGCCTATTTTAGTGATGTACTTTTGATTTCACATCGCAAAGTTTTATTACCGAATATGCCGAAAATATTAACTTTTTTCATGTAATTTAATATACAAGTTGTGATATTTTAATCAATATAAACTAATAATTGTAAAAAAATACGGTATTTAAGAACTTTTATTTTTTTCGTCATTCGTGGTGCAGTCCCTTTAAGAGGCTCAAAATTGCCTTCTTGGGACCGAAATCACCCCGTTTTAAAAATATGGAATAAAATGGCCAAATGGACAGATAAACTAGTCAAACTTAATACATTGGTACAATATGCATAGGAAAATAATAATATGCCAAAAAAACACATTTTCATCGGAATAAATGTCTCTTATACTGTAGGTTACAATATACAAAATATTTTTGTTGTGCAATGCTTTACTCTCAAAAAAACATGAACATCATTGTTTTGAAGACACAATTATCTGTAGGGGAACTTGCCGTGACTTTATTTGAGAATATTTCTTTGTGCATGTGGTAGGGAAAACTTTGTTGTTTACTAGAAATTCACTCTTTTGCTTGAAGGTTGGAGAATTCATGAGACTTTGACAGATGGCGAGAATCCCTCATCAACTGGAGAGAAGCCGGTAAATAAATGGCCGTAAGACAGTGACGGTTGATTCGTGTCGAGTTCTTTCTTACAAAACTCATGACCTACCTTTTTATTGTTTAAATCAATTTGGCTTGGAATTCTCTTTGAGAAAAGGTATGGTTATAAGAGTCTCTATGCGCAAAAGTTTGACTTTATTTTCTGTGAAAGTTACTGCTTTTACATTGAATTTGTTAAGGAAATCTTTAAATTAGTATATTGTGACTTAAACTAACTTAAGATTAAAATGAAATATAATCTGCAAGTGCAAAATATGACTGGGAAAGCTAATTTTTGTTCATTTCTTAGCAAAAGATAAGAAAATAAGTGCATTAAAGGCATAATATCAGATGGTTTGATCTGGAATAGTTGTATTTCAAATAGATCCCCTACCCTTTTATGGCCGAATAAGGGCTTAATTGCTTTCTGACTCAAAATCAAAAGCATATCGGCTGACCGTGTAGGGTTAATGTGCTTCATGCAGTGTTCTCCCTAAAAATTATAGTAGTCAACTTTATTATCCCCTGCCATAGGCGGAGGGATATTGTTTTGGCGTTGTCCGTCTATCCGTTCGTCCTTCCGTACGGCACTTTTGTGTCCGGAGCCATATCTTGGAAGTGCTTTGGCGGATTTCATTGAAACTTGGTATGAGTATATATATATGGAGAAGAGGATGATGCAAGCCAAATGGCATTGTACACCATCTGTTAATAACAGAGTAATGGCCCTTTATATCTTGAAAACATGCTTTTTAATATAAGCTTAGAGCTGTATCTCCATTAACACATTAGCCAGAGCCATGAAACTTGCCATAGTTGTTCTTAATCATCTGTGGGTGCTTCACATGCAACACCCATAATCCGAGGGGCTAAGGTCAAGGTCACACATTGAGGTCAAAGGTCACAAATTTGATTATTTAGTATTTCCTTTACTATGCATCAAGGGATTCTGTAATAACTGTCCACAAAGTCAATTGTTCTCCATTGTCTAGCTGAGTGTCAAATATAAGATCCAGGTTGCTAGGGTCATGATCAAAGTCACATACAAAGGTCAAAATCACACATTTTGATTAAATATGCCTTATTTGGTAAGGATTCTACCATACTAAATGGATTCTCAAAATGTCCTGATGAAATTGTTCTCAATTATCAGGCAGTGCAAGACCTATGTGTTTTTGACCAAAGTCAAGGTCACACATCAAAGGTCACACATTTGTAGAAATATTTATTATTTAGCAGTTATTTTACTATACATCAGTGGATTCCGTAAAAACCTTCCATAATTCTTCTCCATCTTCTTCCTTGCTGTGTGTCATATGTAAGATTCATGTCTAGGGTTAAGGTCAAGGTTCATGTCTAGGGTTAAGGTCAACGTCACACAATATACTTCAATTAAGGTCATACGATTTACATCAAGGGTCAAGGTTACACACATGCTTCATGTAAGGTCGTACGCTTAACCCCTAAACTGACCAGCATTTTTTTCAGAATTATGTATACATCTTTGTACTTAGAAATTACAGGTTGGAGATTTTGTGCTCCAACAAGGGAGAGCATATAGTCGCTGACTTGTCTGTCCTTCCTTCTCTTATAATTATCCCCCGCCAAAGTCTCCCCCGGAAAAAAATTCAAATTGAAGTTGTGAAATGGTGATATCTTGTGCATTCTAGGGAGTGTTTTTGGATTGAAGTAACAAAGCATTTTTCATAGAAAATAAAATATTTATTTTAAAAACTCTGAAACTTAAAAAAAAAAACTTAAACAAAAAACTTAACATTGTAATTTCAACTGTTTTAATAATCTGAATCAGAGTTAGAATCAGAGTCTAGCGCTAGGTCAAGGGCTTTGAGGGCATGCTGGTATTCTGCCTCTCCAGATTGCGGGGCTGGCTGCACTTGAATATTGTTGTTCAGGTCACTCTGCAGCTGTTGCAGGTCCTCCTCTTCCAGGCATTGTCCCAGCGGTGGCATCTCTGTGAACATAAGAATAACATTGTTGACTTTTGGGCACTTAACCGAATTTAAAAAAAAGTAAAAAATAAAACAGGACCTTGTTATAAAAATACTAAATGATGTCGTCCAATATTGTTGATAATATAGCAATATTAAATGTAATAAATAGATGTAGGTACTGCAGTGCATGTGGAATCAAATAACAGATGAAGTAATTTTTGTATCCAATTAACAAAACAAACAATGCTTGATAGCATATTCACATAGATTTAATAATGTGGGGACAGGTTAATGATGCTATTAATTATCTCAGATTTGAGGTGGTAAAACTCATACTTTCTAAATCTGTCTGACTGCCACACTCCACTGTCACTGTTGGGAAGAATTTGTCAGTGTGTGCTGATCCACCAACACTCGGCAATGGTTTCATAGGAGGCAGGTTCAGTACATGTGTCTTTCTCCAGATCAGAGCTGCATCAGAAAGCAGTTGGCTGCACTCCTTAGATTTGATAAAGAGCCCATTTTAAGAGATCTCCATAAGCTTTAAGTAACTAACTGTCACCACATAACATGCATTTCATTTTAACTGTTAATAAAACGGATACCTTGTTATTATAAATATCATTTTTGTTTTTTTGTTTCAATCTTAACACACAACCAGTATGCTGCTTCAATATTTATTTTATTATTATTAATTTTTTCTTGCTTTTCATATTTTATTTCTCTTTTCAGATGCAAGTCAGGATGTGAATACCGATAAACATATCACAAAGAAACTACTCTTTTTCGATCAAAGTTATACTGGTAAGTTTAAACAATTGGTGGTGCTGTTAATGAATCTTTTCAGCATTTATAATCATGGTTAAACAGTCGAATATAGAACAGCCTTCTGATTACTTAGGCATTTGGTTCAAATGAAGATAATGTGATAGCTGTTATGAGATTATGTATTGTTTGTATGCTCCCAGTTGAGGAGCATATAGCAGTCAAACTGTCTGTTTGACAGGCCATCCCTCTGTCTGTTTGTTCATCCACCGGCATTTTGGACTTTTTCAGAATTGTTTTCGAATCGCTTTCAGGTAATAACGTTATTTTTGGTGTGTGAGTCTACCTACATGACTTACAGATCAAGTTTGAGGTTCATTCCGGTCCATTGATTGACAACGTTAGAGGCCTTGGACTAAACAATTTTCTCTAAAATAGCTGCTGTGCGGCTTCAAAGGGCAGTAGGGGGCATTGTGTTTTACAAACACAGATCTTGTTTTATTTACCCTTCAATAAATAAACACATCATTTGTTCAAATCAGTCATCAAGTGATTGTCAATAAAATAATAACACAACATTTCAATAATGTTTGAGTTTTGTGCTCAGTACTCAAATATTCTCTCTTCACTGTAATAGTATTTCCTTCACGAAAAAATAAATATTTACCATGATTTTCAATACATCCCGAATAGGCTGTTGCAGGATTATTTCACGCTCGTAAATTTTATTTTTGTAATTTGACGTTCGTCTTTCATATCTAATCCAGGTTGGTGCGGATTATCACACTTCAGATGTACATGTACTTCACATGATCCAATTATGTTAATTAACAGTTAATAGATCTCTGCATTCATGGATGTGTTGTGCGATCCGACAAAAATAACCTGACTCGCCCAAATTTAAAAGTTTACAGTTTTTACTTCATCGACTTACATCACACGTGCCACCATTGATGACATAGATATGGAGTAACTGAGTAGTTTTTGATTTAGAGAAAATGTCAATTCCAAATCATTGATATATAATTTTGTTAAATGGGCAAAGATACTCTTGTAACCAACACTTAGATCTGTATAGTGGTATTGATGTGACATATAAACTATATTTTTCGTCATGTGGGCATGTGAAGGTCTCACATGGGCACGTGTAGGTCTTAACGTGTGCATATGAAGAAAAATATATTTAGAATGGAATGTTACCTCCGTACCACCTTAGATATCAATGTTCCACAAATTTTATGCGCCCATACTTTTCTCGCATTTGAAGTGACGTTGTATATGCACCATATTGTGTGACTGATCTCTTTTATTACTTTTAAGCAAAAACACGTGAGAATTAAATGATTTGTGTCCACGTTTTTTACATTCCAACAAACAAAGAATTAAGAGGGGTTTTCAGAGTCATTCTGTCGGTCTGTCCACAAAAGTTTGTAGAGGGATCTACTTCCAAATTTGTCATGCTATAGAAGTGAAACTTGGAATTGGGCTTATTTTATTTAA
Organism: Dreissena rostriformis; assembly: GCA_007657795.1. Lineage (NCBI taxonomy): Eukaryota > Metazoa > Mollusca > Bivalvia > Myida > Dreissenidae > Dreissena > Dreissena rostriformis. The sequence goes on along the minus strand of VMBQ01010673.1, from coordinate 14,035 downwards.
TTTAAAAAGGTTGTTTTGTAGCCATATTTGTATGCCCCCACCCTTTGAAGAAGGCTGCATATAGCAGTCGTATTGTTCGTCTCTAGGTCTGAGTATTCCAAAATTTCTGCCTCAGCCATAACTTTGCCATATAATGATATTGTTTTTTAGCTCACCTGAGCACAACGTGCTCATGGTGAGCTATTGNACTTAGATCTGTATAGTGGTATTGATGTGACATATAAACTATATTTTTCGTCATGTGGGCATGTGAAGGTCTCACATGGGCACGTGTAGGTCTTAACGTGTGCATATGAAGAAAAATATATTTAGAATGGAATGTTACCTCCGTACCACCTTAGATATCAATGTTCCACAAATGTGATGCGCCCATAATTTCTCGCATTTGAAGTGACGTTGTATATGCACCATATTGTGTGACTGATCTCTGTTATTACTTTTAAGCAAAAACATGTGAGAATTAAATGATTGTGTCTCAACATTTTTTTGCATTCCAACAAACAAAGAATTAAGAGGGGTTTTCAGAGACATTCTGTCGGTCTGTCCACAAAAGTTTGTAGAGCGATCTACTTCCACATTTGTCATGCTATAGAAGTGAAACTTGGAATTGGGCTTATTTTACTTTATTAAAAAAGGTTATTTTGTAGCCATATTTGTATGCCCCCCACCCTTTGAAGAAGGCTGCATATAGCAGTCGTATTGTTCGTCTCTAGGTCTGAGTGTTCCAAAATTTCTGTTTCAGCCATAACTTTTCCATATAATGATATTGTTTTTTTAAAACTTAGTACAAATGTAAACCATCATAAAATGATTTGTCCTGTGTAATAACTACCTCAAATATCAAGGTCACACTTAAGGTTTCACCTAGAGGTGAAGTAAATTTTTAAAACAAAATTGGAATGTGGAGGCATCTGTGCATGATCAAACATGTCTTGTCCATTTATTAATAATTTGTGAAGTGTTTTGTTTGTATTTTCATGTGTGTTTGACACAATGTTCCAAATTTGCAGATTTGACTCATTCCAGAATTTTCCAAAAATTGCAAATACTCATCTGTAACCTGTTGCTGGTACCTATGCAGAAACATCGAGTTGTGGTAAGCTTTTTGTGTCCATAATTACGCATATGCAGGATGCGACAACTACGTTTTTAGACCATAGTCCTTTGAACTGTGACTATGAATAATTTTATAGCCTGAATTATTGCTAAATTCCGAAATACACATTTCACCTCTTCTCATAATGTGTACACATTAATTTATACTTTTAAATATATGTGCAAGCATTTTGTTGAATTGGGCACATGTGCAAAGTCTACTATTAATAACGCTTAACACGGGATGATCCCTTAACACCGATGTATCAGGTCCCTCTGAGTACAATCAATGGCAGAACAATAAAGATTTGTATGACTCTTATTGCAATATCATGTATCACTAACAACTGATTAGCCTATGAGTCTCAGGTCAAGGTCACAATTTAAGGCAGGCTTTGATAAAAACTTTCTAGAGCCGCTTGTCCTGACAATCCAACCCCCTTGTGGTTTAATCTACTCTCCCTGCATTTTGTATGAAAATAAGCGATCCAGGACATTTTTATGTCTATACTGGGGGACATATTGTTTTTGCCCTGTCTGTTTGTTGGTTTGTTTGTGTCAAACTTTAATATTTGCCATAACGTTTGCAATATTGAAGATAGCAACTTCATATTTGGCATGCATGTGTATCTCATGGAGCTGCACATTTTGAGTGTTGAAAGGTCAAGGTCATTCTTCAATGTCAAAGGTCAAATATATGGTTCAAAATCGCTCAAAAGGGGACATAGTGTTTCACAAACACATCTTGTTCTCAACTTAAACTGTTATGACTTTAGGCGGCACGCTACCCTTTAATACCATTTTATAGCCACCAAGGCAAATTGGCCATGGAGGAATTCTTACATAAAGAGAATTTTGTACAAATTTTGAGTTTTCAAATAAAAGAGATAGTCAGATTTTAGATGTGGTTGTTTTATTGAATGTTTATAAGCTTTGACCCCTTGCTTATGGTGACAAGCCTGTTATAAAGGAAGTCAGAATCACACAATTCGTAAACAGGTGTATTGCTAGCTCTAGCACCATTTTGGGATGAAATTTAAAAGAGCAAATTTTCAGTTCCCTCTGTTGAATATAAGTACTTGGGAAGTCAGGCATGTGAAAAAAAGGCAGGATTTGCAGAAATTTGGCAGTTGAAAGAAAAGAGTAGAAAATGGCTGAAATGGGCTCGGAAGCAAGATGATATTAACCCAACATTTTGAATTACTGAAGAATGTCCTTTTTGGCAAAGGAAATGTAGGAAAGCATGTGATTTGACACCAGCTGGTACATTGGTTTACAGGGTCTACAACTACAAAGGTGTGTGACTAGGAGGTCCCTTCGTGTTCATTTTGAACACCATGGAAGTGTTTTACATGTGACTTTGCAGTGGTTTCGAGCTTGCATGCATTAGCTTTTCCGCTGGTGATTCTGAGAATATTTTTACTCTTTTGCAGCAGGTGATCTGCCTTCACACAACCAGTCGTCATCTGTTGGGGACATCCAGGTCAGAGACCTGTGCTCTGCAGCTCCGAACTAGTACGACAGGGCTCTACAGTGCTTGCGGTCCGATTGGTACTCCTGTTGAAGTAATTTATAGTAAGTTTTATTGAAGTAATAACGTAAGACACTATGGGGAAAATTCGTCACATTTAGAGCGAACTTATGCATTTTTCTGCTAATATTATATTTTAAAACTTTACGCCCTCCTAAAAAGCCATCACAACGCCAATTCTTATTGCATTAGGATTCAGACCTTGTTTATACGCTACACTTGTTTCGGGGACTTATTTTGCAAAGGCAGCTTTTGTCTCAGCTCAGCTAGTATATGTGTTTTATTACGGCCAAAGTAAGCAAAACAGTGCTTGAAGCAAAACGATGAAAACAAAAGCCATCAGAATTTTCAAAACAAGAAATTCTTTGCTTGAATAAGTCTCTGTTGCATAAAGAAAGTATGAGTGTGTCATTCACAAAGACTGGACATGTCCTAAAGGCTGCACACCACCCTTTTATGGCCTCCAAGGCAAATTGGTCATGGAAACATTTCTGAATACAATGTTGCTAATGGTAACAAGACTGTTATGCTAGAAGTAAGAATCAAACCAATGTGAAAACAGGTGTATTGCTGGCTCCGACCTCCATATTTAGAGGAAATTTAAAAGGACTTACTTAAATTGCAATTTTGTAACAAATCTAGTCCTTTGACACCAGTTCCCTCTGTTGCAGATTAGAACTATGAAGTTAGGCATGTGAAAATAAGGATTTTGGACTCGTATTTCTTGCAGGAAATGTACAGTTTGTGGTTAAAAATGGCGTAAATGGGCTTAGAAGCTAAAGATGAATTAAGCCCAAAGTCTTAAAGTATGCAATTCTAGATATTTTTCAGCAACTGATTTGGAATCTGTTTTCCCTTCCTTTAAGGAATTTCAGGTATACATATATCTATTTTAAAGATGTGCTTGTTTTATTTTCAGGTGTTGCGGTTCTTTATTCGAGCAAGGAAATCAGGTTTGATCCTGATCCAGACGTACAGAGATGCTAGAAACTGTACATATCCCATTAAGGTAAAATGTCATTTTTTTAAAAGTCATCATATTCCCTTGATATTGCTATGCTTCAGTTGTTCTTCACCTCAGCAGACTGGAGAGGATAGTTTTGCCAATGTCATGGCCACTAATTTGATAGTGATTGGGGCTGAAACAAAGGAGGTAACTGCATATCTGAAATTTGTTGAAATTTTACAAAATGCATCGTTACACATCGAAACAATAGAATTGTTGGAAACAGTTTGAAACAATTTAAAAGAAAAAACATCTTTCTCTGTAAATAAATTTACTTTTTAAAACACATTAGAATTGCGCTTTATAGTATTTCAAACAAGGATTTTAAACATATTTGTGTATACTGGCATCTCTGTGTTGCAATTCATTTGTTGTTTTCAGTTGCATGCAATTGTCGCAAATTTAACGTAAGGCTGTCATTTCCCAGAACGTTGTTGAAAGCAGTTCCAGCACACAAATGTAGTGTTCATTGTCCAGAATAGGACAATAGTTTCTGAATTAGCATAGCAATTATAGGAAAGCATGTGATTTGCAACTAGCTGGTACTTTGGTTTATAAGACTGTGCGTGAAAAGGTGTGTTACAAGGCGGTTATTTGTTTACCTGCGAGTCCTGCGTCCTGGACTCACAAAAACCTCGAGAGATGCAAAGTTTCAAATTATGTGAGTCCCACAAATGCATTGAAATTTCAAACAAAAAAAATCTAGTTTAGTATTTGGACTCATTCTTTCAATATGGGGACTCATAGATTTGCAAGTTATTGAGTCCCAGAACTCAGATGAGAAAATTTGTAAAAATATCACTGCAAGGAAGTTTCTTCATGTTCGTTTTGAACACCATCAAAGCGTTTTTAATGTGACTTGGCAGTGGTTTCGAGCTTGCATGAATTAGCTTTGCCGCTGGTCATTCTGAGATTATTTTCACTATTTCGCAGCAGGCGATCTGTTGGGGACATCTGGGTCAGCGACATGTGCTCTGCAGCTCCGAAATAGTATGACAGGGCTCTACAGTGCTTGCGGCCTGATTGGTACTCACTCTATTGTTGACCAGTATGTGGCTTCAGTAAATTATTATGCAAGTTTATCTTTCTTGGTGACTCAAGCTCATTAGTAGCATTCTTATACATTGTTTGGTTTAAATACAAGGTTTGATAGAATTAATCAAAGCACTTGGTGGCAAGTAGTTTTATGAGCTTTGCAAAGTTTCTGGTCATTTGTTAGGTGATTTGAGGAGATTTTTCAGATTGCTTTTGTGTTTTGAAGGAATCTAGATAATTATTTTTCTCATATTTCTGGTTTAAAGGTAGCCAGTACTGTCATTTTAATAGTGTTTTAATAATGGTTGAGAACTTTTCATTTCAAAATTGGATTGTCTCCCTTGAATTAGCATTGTAGGAGATCACTGCACAGGGACCTCATCTGTCAAGCTTATTCAACAGATTAAAGGTGGAAATGATTTGTAAACTTTGACAGTGCATCTCAAACATGACATAGTTAAGTATTTCATTTTTAGTAACTAGAAGTGGCGCGGCAGAGGCTGCCGCGTATCCCCCTGCCACATAGATGTTATATTAAAAGGCAATTTTGGGTGGGCAGTAGTGTCATCTTAATGGTGTTTCTGAAATGATTGATGATATGTCATATGGTGTTAAAATTGGATTGTCTCCCTTGAATTAGCATTGTAAGGAGATCACTGCACAGGGACCTCATCTGTCAAGCTTATTCAACAGATTAAAGGTGGAAATGATGTGTAAACTTTGACAGTGCATTTCAGGCATGACATCATAGTTAAATATGTCAATTTTAGCAATAACTTAACACACTTTTGGGGACATACTTCAAATTCAGAGCAAAATGTTGTGTTTCTCTACGAAAATTATGGCTATTTTTAACTTGACACTGAACAAGCCACCAACACTGACAATTCTGATTGCAATATGAATCTGACCTGGTTTATAAGCTTTAATTGTTTCAGGGAGTTATTTTGCAGAGGTACCTTTTGTCTCAGCTCAGTTGATATATGTGTTTAATTACGGCCAAAGTAAGCAAACCCGTGCTTGTAGCAAAAAGATGAAAACAAAAGCAATCCTAATTTTCAAAAATTATTTGCTTGAATTAGTCTCTGTTACTAAAAAGTCTCAGTTTGTCATTCGCAAAGACTGAAATTGTTCTTAAGTTTGCAAAACACCCTTTTAAAGACAAATATTGGGAACTGGCCATTGAGAAATTCCTAGTTAAAAGTTTCTAATGGTAACAAGACTGGTATACAGGTAGTCAGAATCACAAAGTTTGCAAACAAGCGTATTGCTGGCTCTGGCCACCATTTTTAGAGTGAATTTAGAAAGATTTACATACATTGCAATGTTTTGAATAATATAATCCTTTGACCCCCAGTTTCATCTGTTGCATATTAGTACTTGGGAATTTAGGCATGCAAAAATATGGTAAAACTTGCAGGAAATTTGCAGGCACATTTGATTGGCAAATGACGATGGTAAATTTTGGCTACTCTGCTGATCATGTATTATTTCTATATATATATAATTAAATCAAAGATGTAAAAATGAATACAATCATACCCAAATTTAATCAAATTCTTCACAGAAATACCTTATTGTCTTTTACGCTGTGTAAATATTGTAATAATCGATTCGATTTAAAGCGAGCAACTTCTACACAGTCAAATTTAACCATTTTGTTTACTGAGTCTATGACGCAATTGAAATTTTTTAAACAAAAGTGTTGTTTGTTTTTATACAGTATTTTTTTCCTTTTTTGCATTTTTTTTATGCATTCGTAAGGTGTGGCAGAAACTGTGACTTTGAATTACTGCTAATGAAATGGCAAAACGCACTTGCCCAGCCGGTCCAGTATTAAAAAAGCTTTACTCCTGGAACCTTCAACTGCACTCGTAAATTGGGAAATTTGATAAGGCAAATTTTGTTCCTTACATTATATATGGCCTAGCTAGTATATTCATATGTAATGATAGTTAGTTTTAAAGTTCTCACTGTGAATAAGATCACATTTATTTTAACATAAACATGTTCAAAGATTTGCATGTCTTTCAGGTGAACATTCTCTTGTTGTATATGCTTCTTAATGAACTGCTGGAAGAAAGTGGGAACACGAAGGCCACACTTGCTCTGATTTACGCTATGGTTATCAACAGTAGTAACCCGTAATCCTGAGCCGTTTAACATCTGTGCACAATACTAGCGGTTAAATGTCACGCATATACCAAGGTACAATATATGTGTATATAATAGTTTATTTATGCATACTTGAAATAAGATTGTGTGACATGGACATCTGACTGTTCGTAGACACAAACTTTTACGAAGATGTTTTTCGTTACATTACAACATTCAAACTTGCAGACATTGATCTAATTGATATTATTATGTTTAATGCTTAATATGGCTTGTTTAACTGCAATTATTTTGTCCTTTAACCCACAGTTTCCAATAAATGTTTTTAAACCATGCCCCTGCATTCAAAGATGGCCACACCCAAGTGCAAATATTTTTCTATCTCTTCTATTGTTACTAAAAATCCAAAAACTTGTTGCTACTTTAAATTCCCTAGAAATTGAAGACTTTGAGGTGAAAGGTACAGCTCGTTTTTGTCAATATAGTGCTTGTTGGTCATATTGCTTACCCATGAAATGAAGGATGTAAACAACACAGCCGTGTTTAACTTTAAAAATCTACCTCGGTGATCAATTCCAAATACAGCATTGTAAAGGCCCTATTTCTGTGTCAAATTGGTATGTGCTTGTACTAATCACTGTCAGCGATAATTACTTGGTGATCTTACTGTGACCACTTTTTAGCTCACCTGATCACAATGTGCCTATGGTGAGCTTTTGCGATTGCCTTTGTTCGTCATCTGTCGAGCGTTGCCCGTCAACATTTGCATTGTTCACACTCTAAAGGCCACATTAATTTCCGATCTTCACGAAACTTGGTCAGAACATTTGTCCAAATGATATCTTGGCCGAGTTCCAAACTGGGTCATTAACCGTCAAGTGAGGTAAAAAACTAGGTTAATTTAAAAAGAAAGCTTGTTAACACTCTAAAAGTCTCATTTATAGTTTAATCTTCATGAAACTTGGTCAGAATATTTTCCGAATGATATCTTTGTTGAGTTTGAAAATGTTTTGTTGAATAACATGGCCGCCAGGGGACGGGGCAGTTTTCCTTATATGGCTATAGTAAAACCTAGTTAACACTCTAGAAGCAACATTTTTAGTCCAATCTTCATGAAACTTGGTCAGAACATTTGTACTTATGATAGCTCGGCTGAGTTTGATAATGGTTTCGGTTGACTGAAAAAGATTTCTGCCAGGTGGCGGGTATTTTTCCTTATATGGCCAAAGTAAAACCTTGTTAACATTAAAGAAGTCACATTTATAGTATAATCTTCATGAAACTTGGTCAGAAGATTTGTTCTTATGATATCTTGGCTGTGTTTGAAAATGGTTCCGGTTCACAGAAAAAACATAGATGCCAGTGGGCAGGCATTTTTCCTTATATGGCTATAGTAAAACCTTGTTAACACTATAAAAGTGACATTTATAGTCCAATCTTCATGAAACTTGCTCAGAAGATTTGTTCTTATGATAGCTTGGCTATGTTTGAAAATTGTTCCGGTTCACAGAAAAACATTGATGCCAGTGGGCGGGGCAGTTTTCCTTATATTGCTATAGGAAAAGCTTGTTAACACTTTAGAAGTAACATTTTAATCCTATCTTCATAAAACTTGGTCAGAACATTTGTTCACATTATAGAAGTAATATTTTTAGTCTTCATGGCAGTTGGTCAGAACATACATTTTGTCACAATAAATCTCGACCCAGTTCCAAACCGGCAGACATTCTCAAATTGTCGGACCTTCAGACCTGACCGGTCTGATTGAAAATGCCATGTTGCCGGTCCGAATGTCCGGGAAATAATTCAAGAGGGAAAATTGATTTATTTTATAGAATTCACAGGGGCCAGTAAAAAAAATTAATTGATGTTTTGGTTATATAAAAATGACCTATGAATTCCAGTCCGGTCGTGTATGTTATCTAAGTCTACAGGAGGGATGTCCTGTGGACTTCAAATACTTTTGGGAATGTCTGAATCGTGTTATTTGAGATAAAAAACTGGGTCACTCTGTCAAATTAAAAAAAATTACATGTTTACATCTGGAAGTGACATTTCATGTCAGAATAGTTTATTTCCTTTGCTTCTCAGGTGAGGGCCTTAGAGCCCATGACCCTCTTGTTTCAAACTGTTGTCAAAAATACTGCGATGTATACTTTCAGAAGAGAGTGCCGAGGTTCATGAAACCAGGAACGGCTCGCAAGAAAAAAAACTTTGCCTCCCCTCAAAGTCCTCAAACAGAGATCAATATCAACCTTGATTCAAGGCGTTCACTTCAGAAGCTGCCTTGAAACATTTTGGCATGAGTGTGTTCATGATGCTCCAACACAGAATATGCCACCTGAAAACATTGAAAAAGTCCACGCCAAAAGACGAACAGCTATTTCCTATGATCACATGGATAGGTTTTCACAGAAGGTGATGGGATCTCCCAGCTTTGAAGAGGTCCTTTATTGTGTCGCCTGACTATGGTCAGGGGAGATATTGGTGTTACTTNGTATATGCTTCTTAATGAACTGCTGGAAGAAAGTGGGAACACGAAGGCTACACTTGCTCTGATTTACGCTATGGTTATCAACAGTAGTAACCCGTAATCCTGAGCCATTTAACATCTGCGCACAATACTAGCGGTTAAATGTCACGCATATACCAAGGTACAATATATGTGTATATAATAGTTTATTTATGCATACTTGAAATAAGATTGTGTGACATGGACATCTGACTGTTCGTAGACACAAACTTTTACGAAGATGTTTTTCGTTACATTACAACATTCAAACTTGCAGACATTGATCTAATTGATATTATTATGTTTAATGCTTAATATGGCTTGTTTAACTGCAATTATTTTGTCCTTTAACCCACAGTTTCCAATAAATGTTTTTAAACCATGCCCCTGCATTCAAAGATGGCCACACCCAAGTGCAAATATTTTTCTATCTCTTCTATTGTTACTAAAAATCCAAAAACTTGTTGCTACTTTAAATTCCCTAGAAATTGAAGACTTTGAGGTGAAAGGTACAGCTCGTTTTTGTCAATATAGTGCTTGTTGGTCATATTGCTTACCCATGAAATGAAGGATGTAAACAACACAGCCGTGTTTAACTTTAAAAATCTACCTCGGTGATCAATTCCAAATACAGCATTGTAAAGGCCCTATTTCTGTGTCAAATTGGTATGTGCTTGTACTAATCACTGTCAGCGATAATTACTTGGTGATCTTACTGTGACCACTTTTTAGCTCACCTGATCACAATGTGCCTATGGTGAGCTTTTGCGATTGCCTTTGTTCGTCATCTGTCGAGCGTTGCCCGTCAACATTTGCATTGTTCACACTCTAAAGGCCACATTAATTTCCGATCTTCACGAAACTTGGTCAGAACATTTGTCCAAATGATATCTTGGCCGAGTTCCAAACTGGGTCATTAACCGTCAAGTGAGGTAAAAAACTAGGTTAATTTAAAAAGAAAGCTTGTTAACACTCTAAAAGTCTCATTTATAGTTTAATCTTCATGAAACTTGGTCAGAATATTTTCCGAATGATATCTTTGTTGAGTTTGAAAATGTTTTGTTGAATAACATGGCCGCCAGGGGACGGGGCAGTTTTCCTTATATGGCTATAGTAAAACCTAGTTAACACTCTAGAAGCAACATTTTTAGTCCAATCTTCATGAAACTTGGTCAGAACATTTGTACTTATGATAGCTCGGCTGAGTTTGATAATGGTTTCGGTTGACTGAAAAAGATTTCTGCCAGGTGGCGGGTATTTTTCCTTATATGGCCAAAGTAAAACCTTGTTAACATTAAAGAAGTCACATTTATAGTATAATCTTCATGAAACTTGGTCAGAAGATTTGTTCTTATGATATCTTGGCTGTGTTTGAAAATGGTTCCGGTTCACAGAAAAAACATAGATGCCAGTGGGCAGGCATTTTTCCTTATATGGCTATAGTAAAACCTTGTTAACACTATAAAAGTGACATTTATAGTCCAATCTTCATGAAACTTGCTCAGAAGATTTGTTCTTATGATAGCTTGGCTATGTTTGAAAATTGTTCCGGTTCACAGAAAAACATTGATGCCAGTGGGCGGGGCAGTTTTCCTTATATTGCTATAGGAAAAGCTTGTTAACACTTTAGAAGTAACATTTTAATCCTATCTTCATAAAACTTGGTCAGAACATTTGTTCACATTATAGAAGTAATATTTTTAGTCTTCATGGCAGTTGGTCAGAACATACATTTTGTCACAATAAATCTCGACCCAGTTCCAAACCGGCAGACATTCTCAAATTGTCGGACCTTCAGACCTGACCGGTCTGATTGAAAATGCCATGTTGCCGGTCCGAATGTCCGGGAAATAATTCAAGAGGGAAAATTGATTTATTTTATAGAATTCACAGGGGCCAGTAAAAAAAATTAATTGATGTTTTGGTTATATAAAAATGACCTATGAATTCCAGTCCGGTCGTGTATGTTATCTAAGTCTACAGGAGGGATGTCCTGTGGACTTCAAATACTTTTGGGAATGTCTGAATCGTGTTATTTGAGATAAAAAACTGGGTCACTCTGTCAAATTAAAAAAAATTACATGTTTACATCTGGAAGTGACATTTCATGTCAGAATAGTTTATTTCCTTTGCTTCTCAGGTGAGGGCCTTAGAGCCCATGGCCCTCTTGTTTCAAATTGTTGTCAAAAATACTGCGATGTATACTTTCAGAAGACAGTGCCGAGGTTCATGAAACCAGGACGGCTCGCAAAGAAAAAACTTTGCCTCCCCTCAAAGTCCTCAAACAGAGATCAATATCAACCTTGATTCAAGGCGTTCACTTCAGAAGCTGCCTTGAAACATTTTGGCATGAGTGTGTTCATGATGCTCCAACACAGAATATGCCACCTGAAAACATTGAAAAAGTCCACGCCAAAAGACGAACAGCTATTTTCTATGATCACATGGATAGGTTTTCACAGAAGGTGATGGGATCTCCCAGCTTTGAAGAGGTCCTTTATTGTGTCGCCTGACTATGGTCAGGGGAGATATTGGTGTTACCTGCGTCGGCGGTGTCGGCGGCGGCGTATGTGGAAGCGACACACATTTCAAAACACACTTTTCAAAAAAGGCTCATAACTTCTGTGTCCCTTCAGATATTGCTTTCATATTTTGTATGCATGTGTATCTGGACAACACCTTTCCATGCGAATACATTTTTTTACAATATTTTTTTTATATATTTTTCTTATGCCCCCGGCATCTACGATGCGGAGGCATATAGTGTTTGTCCTGTGCGTCCGTCCGTACGAAAATCTTTGTTTACCCATTTTGACCGTTTCATCTGACATCAATACCGCTTGCTACAGAGCTTTGATACTTTCATGGATGTTGTCTCTCATCACCCTGCACACACCAGCATCACACAACCTTATTTTGACCTTAGACTTATTGAAATGGGCCCTTTTCTTGGTTAACCCATTACCATCAGGTGCCACATCCAACTCGCAGAGTTCTAGTTATACTTGGTAGTTACTTCCAAGTTTGAAACAGACATCCTTGTAGGATTGGTATCAGTTTGAAATACATTCCATTTAAAACCCTAGATCATCATGATGTAAACGATAAGTTCTATTATTGGTAGGGATGTGTTTCAATTGGGATATCTATTACTGGTATCAAAAATGGAATACAAACAGGATTTTCATGTTATTAAAATTGTGTTAAATGTATTTAATAAGCTATAAATGAACTGGCAACGCATGATCACATCAAAATAGCATATGCATGAACTTTATGAAGAGGTTAAATAAAAAAAAGGTAAAATGTGGATGAAAAGCATATGAGAATGTTCAGAACAACTACTATCCGAAAATATGAGTACATTGTCTCTGCTTGTCCGAAATGAAGATTACATATCATGAGTTTTGTATTGATAGGTTCTTGTATCAACTTTTATACCGTCACAAATTATGTGTTTAATATATTTATGTAGGCCAGTATTTTTTTTTAAGTTTTCAAGCTTGTGATCATTCTTATCATTTTCCACCGAAAATGTAACCTTTTTTAAGCTCATCTATTTTTTGAAAATAAAAATGAGCTATTGTCATCACCTGAGCGTCGGCGTCTGCGTNATTTGGTATGCATTTGTATCTGGACAACACCTTTCCATGCGCATACAATTTTTTAACCCTGTGACCTTGAACTTGAGGTCAGCGTTCAGGTTTCCAAATCTGTGACCGCGATTCGAAATCTGCGACTGCGATTCGAAAAAGGTTCATAACCACCGTGTCCCTTCAGATATTGCTTTCATATATGGTATGCATGTGTTTCTTGACAACACCTTTCCATGAGCATAATTTTTTGTACTCCTGTGACCTTGACCTGGAACTTGAGGTCAGCGTTCAGGTTTCGAGATTTGCGACTGCGATTCGAAAAAGGCTCATAACTACTGTGTCTCTTCAGATATTGCTTTCATATTTGGTATGCACGTGTATCTTGACAACACCTTTCCTTGCACATATAATTTTTGACCACTGTGACCTTAGCCTTGAACTTGAGGTCAGCGTTCAGGTTTCGAAATGTGCGACCGGGATTCGAAAAAGGCTCATAATTACTGTGTCCCTTCAGATATTGCTTTCATATTTGGTATGCATGTGTATCTGGACAACACCTTTCCATTGCATAATTTTTTTGACACCTGTGACCTTGACCTTGAACTTGAGTCCCTTCAGGTATTGCTGTCACATTTGGTACGCATGTGTATCTGGACAACACCTTTCCATGGGCATGAAATTTTTGAACTTGGGGTCCGCGTTCAGGTTTCGAAATCTGCGACCTCGATTAAAAAAAAGCTCATAACGTCTATCTTCCTTCAGATATTGCTTTTATATTTTGTACGCATGTGTATCTGGACAAGACCTTTCCATGCGCATACAAGTTTTGACCCCTGTGATCTTGACCTCTAACTTAGGGTCCGCATTTAAATTTAGAAATCTGCGACGGCGACCCAAAAAAAGTTCATAACTACTATGTCTTGAGCTTTACTTTAAACAATATTTTTCTTATGCCCCCGGCATCTAGGATGCGGGAGGCATATAGAGTTTGTCCTGTGCGTCCGTCCGTACGAAAATCTTTGTTAACCCATGTTGACCGTTATATCTGACATCAATACCGCTTGCTACAGAGCTTTGATACTTGCATGGATGTTGTCTCTCATCGCTCTGCACACACCAGCATCACACAACCTTATTTTGACCTT
>VMBQ01010672.1:0-31261 GCA_007657795.1 Dreissena rostriformis | reverse complement strand
CTACTACTACTTCTACTACTACTACTTCTACTTCTACTACTACTACTACCTCTATTACTACTTCTACTACTACTAATACTACTACCACTACTACTACTACTACTATGACATATAATACTACTACTACTTCTACTTCTACTACTACTACTACTTCTACAATTGATTTACAAAGTAGATACCATAAAATTGAATATAACCAAAAGTTATCCGCTGGATAAGAATTACCAAGATTAATAATATTGGCTACAATTGTTTTAAAAGGTGATTTGCAGCACCCAACACGTTAATGCATACTAAGAAGACCTTAAAATACGGTTTGAACTTTGATTGTGCATGTTAATTTAAATACAAAATCTGTTAAAGTTAGGCTTTTATTTGAAATCGTTGTACACTTCTAATTACTAGGGTACTAAATAATTTCGAATGTATTGATAATATTATTGTTCTATTGTTTTTGCCATCGAAGTAGCGTCTTAAACCAAATTTATCTTCAGAAATAAATTCCAAATGGTAAATAATAAAAATGTTTTCAATCACCTAAATACTGCATTTTGACTAGATAGTCCGACCAATTGATCGACTTTTGCGCCAACGTCAATGATATACCTTTCTTTCAAGACGAGAGTTAAACTAAAATGTTATTCATACAGCAAAAAGTCCGGTTTAAAATGTCATTATGAGACTGCTGGAATAAACTATTTTACCTTGAACTATTTGATGTGGCAAAATTCTCGTATCTCTTGACATGTGAATTATGGATACACAAACACATCATGCAGACGAACCTGTCAGTAAATAACTGACTATGCTTAACAAAGAGTATTTCTGGAAATATAGTGAGACTATTATGATGTGTGCAGTCCTATTACTTGGTAATTTATTAACATTAAATATTAATCTTTTCATCTCCGACAATAAACTTCGAATATTTATTGTCACATGTTGCCTCGGTCCCGAAATTACATAACTGATTAACGGTGTTAACAAGGAAAAGAAGATTATTAACTTAAAGTCATTCTTATTTATTTTTTATGTAATAATTCTCTAGAGAAATTGGAAAGAGTGGGCTTTTACCTAGAATAAACAATTACATTTGAGAGATGTTCTTGTAAACTGTGAATTCCCTCAAGTGTTTTATCTGAAACATTGCAACACAAATTAAACTAATTGGAAACATATTTACTAATGTGCATAAGAAAATCCGAAGCAAAATTAGCAGATTAAACACATGGGGTGAGGCTACTGATGTTATAAAAAGTATTATACTATGATTAGTATTTGTAAAGAGTATTGCAGTTTATATTCACAGGCACAAACATAACAATTATCACCACAAACTACAACTAAATACTAGGGATGGCAAACCTAAGCAAATCCGTAACCGGTTAACCTGTTTCGATATTCGAGAGGTTAACCGGTTAACGTTAATGTATATGTATATGCAAATATACTCTGTCTTGTTGATTGTCTTGTAACCTTATTACTTTAACCATTTTAGCAATTAAATACTGTTTCTTTACAAATTTTGTTGGGAATTCAAATTCTAAATTTAATATTATACATTATAAATCTAATGCTTAGTCATTTCCGAAAGTCATTTCCGACATTTTTTACATGCTTGTCGGTGAACTGTGATATTTCTTCACTGGAGATGGCTCACATAGAAATTCAGCGGGGTGTTTAAATCTCATGTGATTACGGAGATTGGATGTAAACCCATGCAACGACAGTGTAGTTGGGCATAGTATGCATGTAGCTTATTTCTTGTCAGCAGCCCGTTTTGCCAAGCACCCGATGATAGAGGCATGATTATAGATTGTCGCTTAACTTTTTTAATATGTGATATCTGAACAAGTTGGACCGACTTTATACTGGGTATTCACGTTGATATAATATTTATTAAAAAAAAGGACATGTGGCAGTCAAATGTGCTAATTGACAAGCCTANGTAATAGTCTAATTTTGTAGAGTGGCTTTGCTCTGCAGCGCACACTAATTGTCTCTATAAATCTGCAAAACAAACACTAGGGAAAGTGACGTTTCTTTAATATGTCGGAAGGTACTAATACAAATTCGTGACTTATGTTCTACAATTGAATTTAATATACGTTATTGTTTTACAATCAAAATTGAATGCAAGTTTTATATTAATAAGTGTTAAGACAATTTATCACGAGCTATTCCTTGTTTGAAGAGTCATTGCGAACCAAAGTCTTTAAGACGTTGTATATAAAAGGGTTTATGCTATTTAAATATTTATATTATTATTGAACCGTCAACCTGATGTGCTATACATTGTGAAGTTGTTTATAGATCTGCTCAAGATTACTTGTTCGGATTATGCTGACACTTGCGATGGAAAGTTGTAATTAATGCATTTATTGTTCGGGTAGAATATATAATACGTATTTAAAGTGCTTATGTTTATGAAGTGGAAGCGATGTGTTCTGTCGATTGTTGAGTGCTTTGTAAACATTCTGCTGAATAAAAGTGGCATGTTTTCAATAGGTTTTAACAAGTTGATAGGTTTCAAATTATGTTCATCGTTTGCTTTGGGATGATGCCACAACTGTCATATTCAATGGCAATTACATTTGCTCTAAAGTGCTTGTGTTTTAAAGTTAAAATAATCAAATTATTTAATCCACTTACCGTCGGAAAATAAATTGTTTCCGTCTCGTTCAATTTCCCAGTGCATCTTATTGTAATGCGATTTCAATGTAAAATGTGTAGTTTTATGTAGCCGATATATTTAGTTTATATCCGTGTAACCGAAGCTATAATCAAAGTATGTTCCAGCCCTATTAGCCTTATTCAGATATCAATTAAGATTCACTGATTACTCATTTTAGAATAACCAATTAAATGAAGAGTCATTTAATATTTACCATGCAAATCCGTAACAAAAAAAACAGCCATAAGTGTTTGACTGCATTGTACTTTCGAAGTTTTATTGATCAAACGTAATTAATGGGACCAATATGCTTGAAAAGTAATGAATCCAGTATCAACGTGCTTAATCAGAACGAGGTTGTAGGTTTTAATATCAATTACTTTTGTTTCACACACTTTATCTGCAATAAACCTAAATTAACTGTAAACTTTCTTTAACATCTCAGAATAGTGTAGGTATTTAAAATGGTAGTAATGTTTCAATCAAAGGCAATGCCTGATCCTTGACTACTTATCTTAATGATGTGGGAATGCAGACGATTTCAATGAAGATGATTGTGATATAGTATTATTTTTTTTATGAACCATGCACACGAACTTCAGCATTTATTGAGTGTCAGTTGAGATATCTATATATCCAATTGACAAAACCCAAAAGAAACGTACAGTTCAGGGTTACAACTTAATAATTGATTATATTTAGGTGTAGGAAAATAATTTAAGGAATAAAGATGCAAATATAAATATATATAGCTTTATTTTAACCAAGTGCATTTGTCCAGGTAAAATAAATACCTTATTGAACTTTAAGACTTTTCGTTACAACTTTGTTTATCAACTAGCTTTCCAGAATCAGTATAAGTATGTGAATGTAAGAACTCTTTAAATAACATACGTGTGTGTCATGCAGTTCTCTAAATAAAACCGAATTTGAAATTGATGGACCAATGGAGATAGTATGAAAAATATTTTTGGCGGACGCGGAGTTTTAACTTACATTATAGGATATAAAGGTTAATCAATTGAACAGTCAATCAATTGTATTCCGTTACAAATAACCACGTTCAGTCAATTTGTGAAACACGACATGACAAGATTTACATAAAAGTGATGTTACCTCTACGTAATTATGAACATATGTAAGTATACGTTTCATATATGAACACAAATCCAACTCGGAGAATTTTGTGTTCGAACCCAATCGGCATTATAACATGAACACTGACTATAATATATTATATTTTCACACATTCCTACGCATTGGTACTGGATTTTTGTGAGGTTTCTGGTTACCTTTAAATTTGCCAAATAGGTTTCTACAGATGTACGAACAAACATACTAATCAATCCCGGTAGGAAAATATATATAAATATGGTGTGGGAAGAAGGAAACACATAACCAAGATAACCTGATAATTTAAGAAGCTTCATGTGGGTACGTTTACGTCCTTAACCGACCAATACACCCTTTGAAAACAACTATATACTGGAAATTAAGTTTGCAATATAAACGTTTGTGTGATAAGAAACGCCGATCTTAGTCAGCTTAACGATTAATAAAAAGTATTTGACATTATTAAACAGTATCGTTCAAAACTGATGACATACAGTTTGTACTTTTAAGAGAGCATCATAATTTGTGTAAAAGATACGATGCCCTTTAAGGTTCATTTACTTAAATAAATAGACCTGAAATATAGTAATTGAGTTATTTATTGACAAGCATGAACGTTAACAACATGAACACACTTTTAGAGCTTCGATTTTAACTTACTTGAACTTGCTTTGTTTACAGAGTTTTAAAGTAATATCTCTTCAATATATAGATTGATATATAAAGAACACTATATGGTATTCAATAAATATACCGATATGATTGTATCATTAAAATGTTGCTCCCTAGTTGCAGTTTCAAAGTCAGTACCTATCGATAGATCTGGTATGCAAACCATCCCTTATACGCCGTCAATGATATGTATCTATTAAATGTATATTACGAATGAAAAACGCGCTTAAACACTTCTTTTGTATTCAGTTCTATTCAGTCAATAACTAATCGAAAATGGTTTCTAAATTATTTGAGAAGTGTTTTGCTTACCAATATTTACAAAGTAGTTGTATATTTTAGATATGAAAATGTGATATCAATTCATATGGGTCTAAATAAAATCTAGTGTGTAAATACATCCAAGTAAGACCTGCATGTAGAGCAATCGTTTAAAATATATATTATAATACCTACATTTTTATATAATGCACCCTTTAAAAAAGTAATCTTATAAGATTATTTCTTAAATATAGCTGAGGCCTGTTTAAAAGGTTTATGTTCGAACAAACGTAATGATAACACGATACTATTGAACAGCATCTCCTGAACACACGCGGACGTAAAAATGTGTACCGTTTTAAGACAGCCGGGTTTGTTAAATTTATGCTTTTATAACTAACAACTGTAAAGTTTGCAAATACATAGAGAAGTAGGAAGTTATAGCAATGTTCAGTTTTACTACATTTGTTTTGTTGTATGTATGCCTTTAACATAATTAGAACGGAAACAATGTTATGAAGACACAATGAAGTTTTTATTTGTGAAGTTCGTATGGGTAGTATTCTTGTCGACACTTTCTGGTAAGTCTGGCGTTTTTTTATTTGGTCAATTTTTCTGCAACTATGATCGTGTCATTGCTATTGTACATTTGCAAATGGATTGCGAAATCGTGTTGGGGCAATACGCTTATGTTTAACGCTAAACGTCACAAGCTATGGTATTTTGAATCCGTTTAAAAGCTCTTCTATGTGTCTTCACTTTGTAGCATTCTGTTTTAGTCGCTCATTATTATGTGAAGACGTGTTGTGGCTTTATTCCATGCACAACCTGTGTTCGTATTAAACTACATGGGTGCGGTATGGTCGGCAACGGCTGCTAGATTATATGACGAATCGTAACCCATAATATATATATATTAGATAATTAAACGTTTTATTTAACCTTGCGAAACATAATACGTATGCTTTAAAACAAAGCCGATACCTGTCTATTTATGTGTCTCATGTATGTGCCGGGTGTGGAAACATTAAACCAGTTTATAAATATAAGTATGTGACTGCAATTTCATTGTTCTGCCAACTAGCATATAACGAAAAAGACAGTTACATGAAGAATCAATGTATTAATTAAATCGATGATCTATGTGTTGGTTCTAACTTTACGTTATATATAGTTTTTATAATTGTGGTATTTGTTTTATATATATTAATGCAAACTCGCATCTGAAAGTAATGCATTGACTATTCGCTCGTTATTGTAAATGCCATATGAACAATACGACCTTTGATTTGTACCATGCACATTTTTCATGCACCATTTGTATGATGTTGAAACCGCGTTTCTTAATTATTGAAATCCAGAGATACCAACAACTATTCAATTCAGGGTACAGCACATCGCCTACTTTGACTGTGGATGTAAATGATGTCTTCGTCAACAGCAGCATCACGTTAACCTGCTCAACTTCATCCCAACCGATAGCTGTTGTTTGGTTCAAGACAGACAAAGGATCAGAAGAAGAAGAAAACATCCTTTCTCAGCAGTGGCTAGAAGCTGAACAACTGTGTCGTACTAACAACAATGCTATGGATTGTTCCTGCTTGTCATCACAGGTCTATTCATGTTCTATAAAGTCGGTGAATGCAGCAAATGACGGTCAAACGTGGCGCTGTAAAGCCCTAGCTGGAAATGTGTATAGTGATAGCAACATCTACACAATCAGATTAATAGGTAAGTGGTAACTTTGTCAATATTCTTGTTATCAATCGCACTGGTTCTAAATTGTGTATTATTTCAATATTTGTTTAAATAATATTATTCCTAAGTCTGTTACAAGGGTCATAAGGATGCATAACCATTTGTTACATGCTTCAGAATGAATAACGGTACATCGTAGGTTATAAACGCAAATAAAATAACACATTTAGGAAAACGAAAGACTGTTAAAAAAAATCATTAAATAAATATACAAACTGCTGAGTACGGTTTATACTTCAACTGTTGTCACAAGTTGTCAATTACCATTATATTGCAATCTTTGTATCTGGACGCATATGATTATAATGAAATGCATTATATAATTTTTGAATTTATAATCATATGTGTCCAGATACAAATCATTAAGACATAATAAACCAATCGTTTGACCGAGTCTGATCATACTGAGTACAAAACAGCCTGTAATTTTTGTGCAGCTAATGCAAGTCCTTGACATCCCTTTTGCTCCAAGTTTTGAAACTGGACGGTCATCTTGCTTTTCACAGATGACACAAACCTTTTAGTTATGTATATACTGGATACTTCCAGGCTGTACATATTGAAAATATCTTTAAAGCTACATGCATTTTATACAAAAAATATATTACTTTATATTATCAAGTACATTTTTTTTCCTCAAAATAAGTATATAAATGCAGCCATGTGGAAATATATACAGCTATAATCGTATTATAAAGGTAAACTTAGTCATTTACTAATGTTTTTGTAAATGATCTCACATATTACTGGTTCATCTTCTAAAACCATATATATTCGTTAATTTATTGAAGTACAAAACACAATTTGGTTACCTCATTTTTTGCTATATACCGTTGTTTCCTCATATGAGAGAAATCACAGTTGTCTTATTAGATCACTAAAAGGTAGATAATTGACGATACAAGCAAAGACATGAAAGGGACATGCATATTTGTATTCGTGTTATTTGATTCTATATCCAGAAATTATTGTATTTTAAGTTAATACAGTATTAATGTTACAGTTACCCGTATATAATTAAAAAAAAACACAGAAACTAGACCTGATCCAGTTTATATGTACATGTATATCTTTATTTGTATTCATATACAGTTTCTTACGTGTAGAGCTATTATAAATGGTTTAAAGATATATAAATATATAGTTAAAATACATTTATTTTATCTATATGAAGCCGAAACACCAGCAAGCTCATAATAGCAGACGTGGTTTTGATAAACAAACATCTCCTGAAATAAAATTAAAAACAAAACATAAGTTCTTTATTTAAATGTTCACTTTTCTAAATTTGATGGCCCTTTCACGCTTCCGTAGTTTAAAAAATGCATCGTGCGATATATTGTTTTTGTCTATTTATATTTATGGATTTATATAATTGATGTTTTCATAATTTACGATGCAGCAATCTAAACAAATACTATATAAAACCGAAAATTGAAAAAAACACATAATGTAAAGCGAAAACGAGTTTCCGTCGTCTGCAACGATTTTCATTTTTAAGAAACAGGTAAACATAATTGAATTTATAACACTAGCGATCTTTAGTATTATATATTTTTGATTCTGAAACACATTACTTACCTAGAAAATGCTGCTTATAGCTGGGAATAGCCAAGAAAATGATCTACATAATGAATGCTGCTCAGAGCACATTGTTTACATCTCCCCCGGTTCCGGTAACATACGGTTGTATGGCGTAGTAACGGTACCGTCGCTATTCCTTAGACTTTTTTTAAACTTTAAACAGTGATATCTCGGAAACTGCACGGAGATTTGTGTAGGAGTTTTTTTGAGTTTGATATGTTATTGATAAACCGTTTGTTGATAATAATTATTGTGAAGAAATTCCGCATTAATAGCCTATTTGTCAAACTCTGCGTTTACAACGAGGTGAGGAGTCTTAAGAGCACAATGTCATCTCTGAGTATTATCACGCATACAAAAGCTTCGTCAGTTAGGCATAATATCCATGTATTTTCTTTATACCCGATAACAGGTACATGTGCAGTCATACACCAAACTGATCGTCCATAAAAAACAACGAACACATAAAGACATACAGTGTACACACGCTTTGACAATTTGTAAAGTGTAATTGTCGTTTCACGTACAGAAAACACAATTTATTGAAGGCTAATATTTTTAGGATATACATGTCAAATTGTTACGTGTAATTTTAGGGACGGCGGGTAACGCAATTGCTAATATTCCGACAATGCGAAATAACGAACGAGACTGCTTGCGTGTCCCATTGTGTATTCATAGCAAACTTCTCATATGAATTATTGAAAGGACACATGCGTTTATTTGATTAAGCTTTCCAGAACGAAACCGTTAACAATATAAAAAAAAATAATTATAAGTTCCATAATATCATTTTATACTTTTAGATAACGTAATGTAAGTATAAATATAAGTATTGTATAGATTGCTGTAGTAGATTTGTGTCATAACAATTTTTATGCCGTCATAAGATCCACATTATCTGTTGTGAATTCAATATCAAATTGCTTTTTTTTCAAAGTTGCGCGGCGCATTATTATACATGTTCATTACACTGGGATGCATATCTTTATTTTAAAGTTCGAAACAGAAGCAACGTGTAATTTGAGTTTTGTGTCATATATGCACGCGAATTGCATAATAAACATGGTCATGATAGATAACATTGAATTAAAGTTTTCATGTAAAGTAACTTGCGGTTCCTGTCCGCGACACTTAGCGGTGTGTCTCCGCGACAATCATCGCGGATCACAGTAGCGGGACGCATCCTGGGTCATTTCACATTGTTGGCCGTGTTGGCCTGACACAACGGGGGTTACGCTATCAGATAGTGTATAAGGACAACGAGCTGTAATGCATCTGTAATTTAAATAATGACAATGCTTGACAATATTGAACTGTTACAGATTCACTTCAAATCTGCAACTCCGACCCATATGCGCACCACAAATCAAATTAAAATGGAATTATTTCAAAGAAATCCGAATATTTTGAAACGTATAGCTAATTTTTGCCGGTTAAAGTAATAAGATGTTTTCAATTAAAATACTGGTTTGGGGTAGGTGTTCAAAGCAACTGATGAAATGACAAAGAAAAGCCGGGAAGCAGACATGAAAGAAGTGTATAAATATATGACCAAATCACCAGGTTTGTGTGTAGAATGGGAAATCAATACTGTTTGAGCAACTGGAGTTTTACACATGTGCACTGAATTCGATTTTGAAACGTTTTGCGTCTGACTTAGCGTATTAAAAGGGTTTTCAATGAACAATCGCGCAACTTTTTTATTATGTTACTATTTGAAGTTAGGAAATCAACGGATAATAAACGAGGGTATTTAGTTCGTACACATAAATGTTTATGCAACTCATTATCCAATCTTGCAAAACATGATACAGTAGGCCTTAAAAAAGCGCGTGTTAGGCCACCAGTTTTTTTATGTGTCGCATTTGTTTTCCGGCTGTGGAAAGATAAAACCATTCAAACAGAAGTCCGTAACTACATTTGTCTTTAACTAACTTCCGTATGCATATACCGATAAAAGCCCGTTCGCATGAAGGCTTGTTTATTACGTTAATCGGTGAGCAATGGATTGTGCCGTTGTTAATTGTATATTTTATATGATTGGGATAATCTTATTAAAAGGCATATTTTAATTCACATAATAATTTTCGTTAAGTAATTCACATATAATGCGAAATTGTTAATGACATGTGAAAAATACGAAATTTGATTTGAAATGCATACATTATTTTGATGTTTATATGACGTTTTCTTTTAACGTTTTCGAACTAATTGCCATCACGGGATAACAATTACTATTCAATAAAGGTTTTAAAACAACGCCGATAACGCCAAGATTGACTACTGATTTAAATGAGGTCTTCGTTAACAGCAGCATCACGTTAACCTGCTCAACGTCATCCCCAGCGGATTACGTTGCCTGGTTCCAAACAGAAAAAGGATCAGAAGATGAGAAACCGGTCATTTCGAAACAATGGAATAGCGATTCGAAATCATGCCATACTGACAACAACGCTATGGAGTGTTTCTGCTCTTCATCGCAGGTCTATTAATGTTCTATAAAAACGGTTAATATAACAAATAACGGTCAAAGCTGGCTCTGCAAAACTATATATTAAAATGTTCAAATTAAAAGTGACAACTTCACGGTCAGATCAATATGTAAGTTTTCACTATGTCACGTTATTTATTATCAATCACACTAGTACTAAAGTGTGTGCTCTTTCTATAATAGTGTTTATAATTCTATACCTACGTCTGGTGGAATCCATACCTACTTATTTGTATGTGCTTTATAGCGAATAATAGTACTACATTGGTTACAATATAAAGAAGTGAAACTCCAGAAGCTGCAGAAGTATTGCATTTCTATCATACACACCTTCGTGGTCCTTTATTTATGACAAGGGACCAATTGCCAAAACGGCACAGTACAGCACAAAACGAAACAACATATACACATAGTAGAATAATTACAAAATGAAATTTAAATTGTAAATGTAGGAAAAGTGAAGACAGTTTATATAATATGTCGTTTATATTGAAGGTTATATATGCGCAAACGTCTTTACCCAACACCACGTCATTTTTACATGCTGATTAAAAAACAAATCGTAAGACAACCAGGCTAAATGAATATACGTTAAGTGTCGTTAAGGATCAGCATGTTGAATCTGTACAGGCTACTTCAGGACTAGACTTAATATTTTTTCGGGTGTAATGAGTTAACTTCGGTTACCGTAATATTGCGTCTAAATGTTTTCTTACACTAGGTTTTGTCAATCAAGACCAAATACCAAGAAAATATGCCGTACAAAAAGTCGGATTAAAATAATCAAATTAGCAATCAAAACATCTGAAATATTAAAATGTATATGTATGAAATGTATAAAATGTAGAAATTACTGTATTTGATTACGATTTCTCAAACGTTATGTTAATGTACACATACATATGCCACCGCGGGAATTGTATAATCGGTTAGAACTGTACTGTATGAGTAAACTAATTTTAATAATTGTTTAGCTGAAAACGATGAACTGTTACACATGTTATCGATTTCATTTCAAAAGTTAAACATTGACCTATATGCAGACCACAAATAAAATGGAAACATTTTATTTTTTTAATCGGTATATTTTGAAACGTATAGCTCATGCTTTTCGACTGAAGTACATGTATACGATGTTGTCAATTTGAAACAATGGATAATAATACTACTTATATTGTTATATATCCAGTACCTCTTACTTCCTTGACCATTCTACCAGAGACGTCCGTTGCGTACCCTGTTTTTAATATTGTATCGACCTTCACTTGATTCACTTCATTGAGCAGACCTGCTGCTAGTATTCACTGGTACAATGACAACATAAACATAACAAACCTTGCTACATATTCTACTGATGATGACGTCACAAGAAGTGTTTTTCAATATACTTCAAACGAAAACGGATTCAGGGGTGGACACTTATTCCGCGTTGCGAGTTACGAGATTAAAATACATCAGAAACATTCTAACCGCCAACATTGTCAAACCATGTTTTTTTACGTTTTCTATTTTTGGTAATGTACTCTTTAAGCCATAAAGTATGACGATGAATTATCCAGCATATGCCTTTTTTATTGATTTTTTTTAAACATTTCATTTGTCCGTCCGTCTATCTCTCAGCAATTTCGTCCACATATCAGGATCTGTCGATGCCTCAAACGAACTGAATATACTTGGGTATTACTTATACAGTATAAACGACTGCATGCGCATCACTAGCATCAATTAAGTTAATTGTGGCGTCTGAAGCGGAACGTATTTTTCAGCAGATACCACATATTAGCTTAAATGATTTACAGATATTTATTTTGCTGCTACTAATGGGCACTGATTTTTATTATGAAACGCTGTGTCCGTCTTGTGTCTGTTAAGGCGTATAAAAATAGTTAATACGTGTTAACGTCATAAATAATGTTTACCTTTATGGCTATTTACATACAAAACATATCAACGGATAGTAAAAGAGGATATTTATATTGTATACAGTGGGGTAAGGGATTTGTTCCGCAAATAAGGGGTTGCTTAGGAATGCATATTTTGGGGGATTATTTTGTAACAATCCGGATTTTGTTAGGGATTAATCTCTAACAATCCACTTTAAGGGTGTTTAGGGATTGTTTGGGGGTAAACACGGATTGTTTGTGATTGGTAGGCCTGAATCGGGATGCTAAAACTCTGCGCATACGTACGGGTTAAATGGCGGAGTTTAGAATGCGAGGTTTTGCTGGTACTGCTCATGCGTTGGGGTAAAAATGCGGAGTTATTATCGCGTGCTACATTAAATCAAAGATCTATAAATAAACAAAGATTGGAAACATCCATTCCGACAAATAGAAAGTATTGCAATTGTTGCGCGGCGAAAACGAGATCTATATCACTTGACACAAATCAGGCAGTCGATGATCTACCTCTGTTTTCAGGCGTTATCATGCGCCGGCTTGTTTCTTATAAATACTATTTCATGACTTAGCACAATAGAATTGAAAACATGTGAAACATGTAATCGAGGTACAATATTTATTGAAGCGTTTCTAAATTAAACGTGATTGAAAAATAAAACATAATAGATTTGAACAAGTATGTGTCTCTTAACCAATATTAAGCAACCATACGTAATAATAGTATTTAAGGTCGAGTTAGTTTTTTTACTAGTTCACCTTTCAATTGTCTGAAACTTATTTAGTTTGGGAAATAATGAATGAAGTATAAGTATACAGGTGATATCAAAATCTATAGTCTATAACTTAATGCTTTTAACTTTAATATTTTCGTGGGTATTAAATAACAATACTTTGTGAGATTTCGGGACGAGCTAGACTATGTAAAAGTATAGATCTGCCTTGGCCTAAAACATTATTGTTTCTGATGTATGTATCATCTTAAAGGTAATATAAAAAGGTACAATACTAAGAAAACGTTTTTGATTATAACGTGAACAGTCTCGGTGATATTCATCAGCGAATCTTTTTAACATTTCAGTGCGATGCATATTTTCACATTGAAAGGAACATATCTGCCTTAGCCCTCAATTTAACTATTTCTAAATAAGCATTTCATGTTTGAATATCAATTTTGAGGTAATATAAAATGCTATAACCGAAAATGAATTTAGCGATGTATGCGTTTCCGAACGCCAAATTCGATTGAATCTTTCAGCTGGCGATTTAAGTAGAAAATGTAAAAGAAAAGCGATTGTAAAACAAAATCACGTTTTACTGTATAAATGTATCTATATTCCCTACTTAAAAAGGGCATTCGATACCTATTTCTGCGCGAAATCGCCATAAACGCCACATGGGGTAATAGATAATCAACTGATAAGATATAGAATGACGTGCGTAGCCGGTAAATAAAACAGTACATTAAAGACGATGTCGGGTATCACACCTTTTTACTGTAAACAATAAGTGTAAACATACTGGTAAACAATGTTACTTATGAAAATGTTAATGCAAATGGTGAGCAATTAATTACTTTTGGCGAGTAAATTCTGGAAACAATAACCGCTAACAACTTTACGCGGTAGCAACATAATTCCAGTACATGTATATTCCATCATGTCCATTTATAGAACTGATTTACGTCGTTTTTTTCTACAGCCACGTGATAATATTTGTCGCTAAAGTCCCTGTGTGCGCAGCTACAGAGTACACCATTCAATATACATGTACGTCATGTTTTAATAAGAGCGCGAAATTGTTAGATCGTCTGTCAAGTTCCACGCATGGAAAGCGTGCGTGTTACAAAAGACCATTTGCTGCAACTAAAAAAGGCGCGCAAATCAGTACATGAAGTATTTTATAAGGAAAACAATACATCGGAATAATGTACATAATGGGATAGTTTGTCCCATTGAAATTTAAGATAAATAAACGTCACATTACGACTATAGCATTGCAGTAGATGTTTTTTTTATAAGAGCCTTAAAGAACCAGACTACGTTGTTTGACAAGTACGTTGTTAAAACAATATTGTTGAGGCGGGTGAGGGTGGGGCGGGGCGTAGATGAGTTACCCGATACTGTAAATACACGAACATTTATTAAAAATGAAAGGAAAATAAATTACATGAAGCACTTTAACTCAGGTGATTGTTATTTTAATTTAAATATAGTTTGCATAATAATTTAATACACTGCTTGTTGATGCCTATACATAATCATTTATAATAATAATTATACTGAATATTCTTTGTTAGTCTCACACAAAAAGAGACAGGTTCACTGATGTGTAGAGCTCATAAGCTTATGATGAGGGTCGTCATCGGATTAAGAGCGTTAACTTCTATGCCTTACACACCTTATGCCGGCACATGTGTAGATAAGATAATCACGATACGATGACGCGCTTCATTTTCTCACTTGATCGCTTGCCGCGGGAATCGACGGGAACTCACGATGACACGAATCTGTGTTTATTGAAAGATCGCGTATAATCCTAGTTGTGCCATGTTTGAAACACGCACGCTTTCGCTTTCGAATGCTCGTGTTAATACAATAATGTCTTTTTTGAGTTTACTAATGACTCGTTTTATAGGCTATGCAACACAAAACTGTATGCAGCATACTATTATAAATTGTATTATGCATGCCACCGACAAAAAGTAAATTCTAAATCTTTAAATAGTTGTTTACGCCTCGCCTACTATTTGACGTCACTAATTAACTCCGCCTTTTCATCTAAATTCACCCTCTGACATCGACTGCGCATGCGTAGAGGTGAATCTTATTTGCATCCGCATTCACACATTTACAGACTTCGCATGCGTAGAGATTAATCCCTTTAAGGGATGAATTACGCAATTCATCCCTTAAACCGCTGGAAAAGGTTGAATACAGCTGAACAAAAGCGAATAATCCCGGAACAAAATCCCTTACCCCAATGTATATATACTTACAATTAAACCTATCAAAACAGGATAAAGTAGGCCTTTAAACAACTATTTATCTGTCTCATTTGTTTTCCGGTTTTAAAAGAAGAAATCATTTAAATTAAAACTCCGTGACTGCAATATCCTTTTTCTTCCGACTAGCAAATAACGACAATAGCCCGTTTGCATGAAGGATTTTGTTTAACTTCAAGCGATGAGATATGGATTGCTTCGTTGTTAATTGCACATTATTTATAATTTGCCTCTTTGTGTTTAAAGGTATGTTATGCTTCACATTTGCTTCTTAAATGTATGCATATATAATGCGCTCGAAAATGTTAATGCCATTCGAGAAAAGCGAAATTTAATTAGAAATGCATGCATTATGTTCATGTTTTAGGACTCTGTAATCTAGAGATAATGATTTATATACAATAAAGGGTACAAAGCATCGCCCATATTGACTACGGATGAAAATGATGTCGTGGTCAACAGCAGCATCAAATTAACCTGCTCAACGTCGTCACCGCCTGATGCTGTTGCCTTTTTCAAAAAAGAGAATGGATCAGATATAGAGGAAAGGGTCACTGCTCAACAATGGCTGAATGGAAACACTTGTAATTCAGACAACAATGCTATGGAATGTTTCTGCTCTTCATCACGGGTGTATTCATGTTCTATAAAGTCGGTAAAGGCAACAAATGACGGTCAAAGCTGGCGCTGTAAAGCTTATTATGGACAACTGTTAACTGAAAGCAACGTCTTCATACNATATATATTAAGGAACGACCCTTTAATGGTATTTGTCTGGTGCAATGTATTTAATCATGGAGTCGTAATATTGAGTCAGTATGAATTCTTACGTTAAGGTGTATCAACCCAAAAAGGATTATCTATCAAAGAAAGTATGCTATACAAAGAGTTCGACATTAACCATTTATTAACATCCTAAAATTTCAGTCACGCTTTTTTCTGTCCATATCTATCAGAAAAAAAGATAGATTCTTAAATAGTGAAATAAAATACCTCACCGTTTTTATTTAAAGTACATGTATACAATGTGCAATAACTCAAAACATGCTATAATTATATTAATGATAGAATCGAGTCACAACACAGAAAAAGGTTCATAGTATTTTGGTAAGATACATAGTGCGTCGTGAATCAGGTTTAAAAATCAATATGGAACTGTTAAAAAATTAGCAGTGTGGTCATTAACATGCACGGTACAGACATAATCACATGTCTACAGTTAATATTACGTTTATTGTCTAAGCTCCTCTAGACAGACTTTCTCAATCCGAACCTGTACACGGTCTTATCATTTTCGCATCTTAAATAAGATGGATTTAACACTCGTACATGCATTGGCACATATTATAGCCATTGAATACCGGTATGCCGCATGCAACACCCGATCTTAATGTAACATGCCAAGGTCAATGGTCATTACAAAGAAAAGAACAGAACGTGTGTTCAAACGTCTACGTAGTACGTGTTTTTATGAAAAATTTATGAAAAAAAAAATAAAAAAAATGGTAAGGTAAGCATCAAATAATACATACGCAAATGCGTTATAATTTTGAAACACTTAACAAAGCATAGTACCCAATTATTGTTATTTTAATAATGATGATCAACAAACTAATATATGGTGATTCCTTCTCACAATTCAAAACTTGAACACAAATAGCTTCTTATATATTTATTGATATTTGTATGAGCTCTGCGCTTTACAAGATTTCATGAATTGTAGATATGCTGATATCCAAATTACACACACAATTGATTTTAACATATTATAATTGATCCTCGCTCTGTGAAAAGGGGGTTTAATGCATGTGCGTAAAGTGTTGTCCAAGATTTGCCTGTGCAGTCCGCACAGGCTAATCAGGGAAGACACTTTCCGTTTTTACGATATTTTTCGTTTCAGTAAAAACTCTTATCAAAAATCTAGTTAAGGCGGAAAGTGTCTTCCCTGATTATCCTGTGCTAACTGCACAGGCTAATCTGGGACGACACTTTACGCAAATGCATTAAACCCCATTTTCACAGAAAAACATTTGCGACAGAGACGCAATTATAGTATGTTCCTTTATAAAATACGGTTTTTAGTCTGAACGTATCTGTTGACCTTTAAGTAAGATGTTAACTGCCCCCATGTGATGCGAATTAATTATTTTATCATTTACTTAATTGTATTTGTCGTCCTCAGTTAACTCGCGGTGTTGTTTGTTTCTTCCAGAAAATCACTTCTTCGATCTTGATGTCGTCTATACTCTTCAATAACAAAGTCAACGGCGCTATTTGCAGACGTTTATTTCAAATTGGAAACCAAAATATTTTGCCTATGCTGTCTTAACAAGCATGTTACCACAATAAAACAGCGGAAGTCTATACTGTGTATTAGCAACCCGCTGTGTCGATCCCTTTCTTATTCTTTTGAGCGTCAAGTTATCACATATAGCTCAGACATCGGCTGGTTATCTCATAACTTAGTCTGACTTAAAATTTCTGTCGTAAAGTATTGTGGTTAAATTTTTAATTCTGAAAACGCAAGGAGTCATAAATGTATGATTAAAATGTGTGGAAAGACAACTGCGTCTTAATGAAATACTTAAATACCTTATCGTTCAATCGTTAATAACATATGTATGTTTCATATATACTATGCCATGTGAGGACGCATTTAATAGGACTTAATGAAGTACCAGTTATATGTACGCACACACGTGTGCAGTTTGAATATACCTTTACATGCATGTACTTGATATTTCCTATATGTTTTTTTTTCTGCAAATACCATAACTAGTGTATAAAAGTGCACGGAAAATGAGATGTGTACTTTTTATTGATTTATACATTGTATCAGCATGACTTCAAAATGTCATACGTAAATATTCAATATACTACATAAAACATTTCATGTGATTTATAAGCGGCTTCAAACTGAAACAAATCAGTAGTTATGTAGAAACGTTTCATTTCAACCTTTATTTTCATAATCGGGATATACGCCGCGCACCTTAAAACAAAATAGTTATTGCTTCCATTATCGTAGTTTCATTAAAATTGAATAAACTCATGTTATAGAGTTAAGTGCTTAGGTATGTTAACAACTTTTTTAACAATTTATAAATAAGGACATCCACACCTGATTTTATATATATATACTTTTAATATAAATTGCAACATAGAAAGGGTAAAATAAACAAGTTGTGGCATTTGTTTTCGCAGTCTCGTATTGCGTAACAATAGAAATAACAGTTATTACCATTATTAAAAACGGCCTTATCATGTTTCGATTAACAGGAAATAGTAGCATGACACACCCACATCACATTAGCACGAGATGTCATAAAATACCCAAGGCCCCTCCCCTCCTCCTGCTGCTACGTGACGATAAAAATCAATCGATTTTTAACCTTCATCCAACATTTATTTTGTTTAAACGTGACAGCATTAACATTATATACATCTAATATAACATAAAGAACAAATAATCATACAAATAAATTATATATATTAATGATGATGATGATGAATAAATAAATAAATAAATAAATAAATAAATAAATAAATAAATAAATAAATAAATAAATAAATAAATAAATAAATAAATAAATAAATAAATAAATAAATAAATAAATAAATAAATAAATAAATAAATAAATAAATAAATAAATAAATAAATAAATAAATAAATAAATAAATAAATAAATAAATAAATAAATAAATAAATAAATAAATAAATAAATAAATAAATAAATAAATAAATAANAGAAAGAAAGAAAGAAAGAAAGAAAGAAAGAAAGAAAGAAAGAAAGAAAGAAAGAAAGAAAGAAAGAAAAAAGGAAAGAACGTTCGAACGAACGAACGAACCAATGAACAAACGCACGTACGCACAAACACGCACGAACGAACGAACGAACAAACGAACGGACTGACCGACTTAATGAATGAATGAATAAATACAAATGGTGCGGGACAATAACTTTATTTGTTTTGTGTTGAATCTTTACTGGTCAGGTGAATCTTTGTTTGAAACAGAGGAATAGTGTAAATGTTCGTCATACATGGAAACGAATTGTTGAATAAACATGTGCATGGTATAGTGCATTGAAATTGCGAGGGTCAATTTAGGTGCAAAAGTAGTTGCAACACTCCGCGGTGTATCGCCATGACAATCACGCGGATCACAATAGCAGACCGCACTCTGTGTTTCCTGTGTTAAGGTTTTTATAACGTGAACGATTGGTACTGTATCAGTACATAAATATGAATAACGATATTGTCTGAAAATAATAAACTGTAATACATGCTATCGATTTCCTGTCAAAGTTACAATTCGACCCATATTCGTACTACAAATCAAATCAAAATTGGAATATGTGAAACCTGTAGCTTATTCATTCCGGTTCACGTGATATGATGTTATCAATTTAGAATACCAGATACTTATAAAGAAAAATACATTTGTTCCAGTTCCTCTTACTTCTTTGACCATTCTACCAGAGATGTCTGTTGCGTACCCAGTCTTTAATGTCTTATCGACCTTCACATGCATCACTTCATTGAGCAGGCCTGCGGCTAGTATTCAATGGTTCAATGACAACAGAAACATAACAAACCGTGCTTCATATTCCACTAAGGATGACATCGCAAGAGGCGATTTGCAATATACTTCAAACGTAAACGGGTACAGTGATGGAAATATATCCTGCGCTGCAAGTTACGAGTTCGGATCAATCAGAAACATTATAACAGCTAACATAACAATTCGAGTACAGTGTAAGTATATTTGAATGTGTTGCTTGCTGCATTTAAAACAAAACAAACTTTATGTAACTATGTGCTATCGAAACTTTATGTCTATTGCAAATTGTTTATCTTAACGCTATAAAAAAGGAATGTTGGATTTTTTTTCATTCAGCGTAGTTTAAACAAGTATTTTGGGATTACGTTCTTTGCAGTCCCCGTTTCTGAGCCAATATTGACAATCAACAATATAATTATATCAACGGCGTTCGCAATACGAGAAGGCAGACTCGTGCATTTGAATTGTTTCTCCACCGGATATCCACAAACTTCTTACCAATGGGTGTATCCGGTTGGACAATCGGCCGGTGCTGATCTGAATATAACATTTACTCGCAAAAACGGCAGCGTGTCATGCAGGGCACATAACGTTATGCGTACATTAGATGGCATCAATACCACACAGGCTACAGAGAAAAATAGTGCATTAAACAGTAACGTACTGTGTAAGTTAAATAGAAGATTATTACGATATGCGAGTCCCAATGTTCCCAGTTCGGCAGAATGTAAATAATATAATGTAAATAATATACTCAATTCAGACCTTGTCATTGCACTTGGATGTTTTTTTCTAAATAACACAGTATATATTGAAATCTGCAATTACAGATCCACCAGTCATTACGAAGTTATCAAACAAAGACGAGAATGTAGAAATCATTGATAGCACAATACGAGTACAGAGAGGTGACAACATTAACATCTTCTGCACTAGTGACGCCAATCCCCCTGCTTCTGTATTATGGAATGGACAATTGATTCCGTCACCTTCACTTACTGTCAAGGGTGTACAGCATGACGCTGTATGGACATGCAAAGCTACAAACTCAATGACTGAATTTGATAACGCTACATCAACGGCTACTGTAACAAGAAACGTATCCGCAAGAGTATTATGTAAGAAAGGTCCACATATTTACAGCAATGTGATGATTGGTAAACATGTATTGGTGTGTATATTTATTTGTTGAATCTATAAAATATTAATGCATTTCTGCAGATGGCCCTGATGTTCCAACAATCACTTATACAATTATACCAAAATCAGATGCACGTTGGAATGCGTCAAATGATCCAATAAGAGTCATAGTAGGAAGTACCATCATATTGATGTGCTCCGTTGACAGTGTTCCGAACTCGACATACTCCTGGGATTCCGGACACGAAGCGAGTCTCATTACGATAGTTAACGTCACGCGAACAACACACCCAAGACATACATGCACGGCAAAGAATGATATGGATACAACATTTAAAGGAAATGTTATTGGCAAAAACTATTCCTCAGCTAACCTTGATATACTCTGTAAGTATAAGTTTATATGTGATGAAGCAACAAGGATCGCACACATATTATTTAAAATAACATTCATGTATCAAAAACATATGCTTTTTAATTTTAAGTTGGCCCTGCGAACATAGCAGTTAAATACAACAACGACACACCTATAGAACATGCATTTAAAGTGATTGAAGGATGGTCGTGCACAATAGTATGTTCAACCGGCAGTAATCCAGCTCCTAGATATGCTTGGTTCGGTCCTGTTGCTCAAGAAGGGGATGTTCTGATCATTAGAAATGTGAGAAAGGACATGAACAGAAATGTAACATGTAAAGCAGAAAACACCATGGTAGATAGTGTGGGGAAGAGTGTTATCGGTACTGCACATGTAACTGTTTCAATGAACGTTTTATGTAAGTACAAATACCCATTAATATTGACCATTGCTGAAAATTTCTGCGTATAGATTGAGCGTCCAATCGTATTCTATATATTTAACAGTTATTTCAACACCATTGGGATTCGTCTAGCCATTTTATTAACTACATCATATGAATACTCATATACTTACGATCATCCGCAATTTTCTTAAAATACATGTGCCTATTTGATTTTAAAGACTCGCCTGAAGTTCAACGTCTGCAGAACCAAATCGTGCTACTTAACACTTCTCTCACAGTTGTATGCAATTTGACTGATGTTGGTAATCCTCCAGCCTCAAACTTTTCATGGATAAGGAAGGACAATAACATAATGGTGGGCACTGAAAACACACTGACACTAAAACGCATTGGATTGACTGACGAAGGAGAATACCAGTGTATTGCTTCGAACAGGATGCAACCAACAGGCAATGACGTAGTGTACGGATTAAGTCAGTCGACATTCTCAATAAATGTCGAATGTAAGATAACATATTTATTTCGTGTGTGTGTGTAAACACAGTTGTTAAAATCATTAACCTATACATACAGAAATACCAGTATGCTGATATCATATACAATGTCATATATGATACCTTCAATTCGATAAAACGTATTCAGTATATATGCACAATTATTTCGTCGTTTGAAGCACAATTTGCAAAACATAACATAATCTTGTTAATGTTATTAACTCAAACCCTGTAGAGTCGCGGGTCTGGTTAACTCGCGGTATTTTATAAGCGCCCTCAGGATTGTGTTTTTTAAACAAACCTGCGTGACCTTATTGTTAAATCTGCAAGAAAACATCCCTCGCTGCCTATAATAACTCTTTTTTTGTGTGATTGAATGTCTTAAAACACATACTCCGACAGTATTTGAAATTTTAGAGTTTAGAGTTTAATTGATTTTTTTTGAGAAAACAATCGGACAGTGCTTGAAAATAGCTGTGATATTTGTTTCATTTGGGGTATTAAAATCCATATATTTAAGTGCTGTTTAACCTATTTACCGCGGATCAATCCGACGAAAATATAAACAACAATGGCGGACAGTGGTGTTGATTTTGTTGCTACAGCAGTTAACATTGGAGAATTTTCGTCATAAAAAGGCAATATTCTACTTAAGTTAAGTCAGATATATATGTCTTAAAAATCTTTTATCTGATATATGAAGATGGTTTCTAGACGCAAATGAATATTCCTTAAGTACCGCGACTCTACAGAGTTGCAGGCTATATGTTGCAAATAGGTAACACGATACGATAGGTGAATACTTATATTATTCGAAATTCAGATGCAAGTTTGTTTAACTTTTGAAATCGAACACGCATGCAATATTAATCAGTGTGTACAATTAAATATTTCAATATTTCTCTCAATGTGTGTGCAGTATGCAATTTCAAATTACTGTATATCTGAACTTTGCCTATTGATTTATTTGTGTTACAAATACAATTTAAACACATATTTTCTTCCAGACGGGGCATATGTACAGGTATTCAAAGCAAACGAATCTCACAATAGCATCAATGTAAACCAGGGGGAAACAGTAGACCTGTTGTGCTATGCAGATGGTGACCCCGAGCCTGTGGTCCGTTTAATGAATACTACTCGTGGAAATGAAAGTACCTTAGTTGAAATAGAAGGACCTGAAGCTAAATATCGCATTCAACAAGCAAAATGTGAATATGATACTGGAAACTACACGTGTTCGGCTGACAATCGCTATAACCAAGGGAGACAGTTGTTTGTTATTTTCGTTTACTGTAAGTATATCATATTAAACTAAACAGTGTTGTATAAAGCAGAAATGAATATATATATTAACGTATACTCGTTTTTCAACAGGTTCACCAAGAGCATCGCCATTTTCTCCTTCAATTACAACATTGTACAGAGCGCCTAACGACTCTGTATTGTTCACATTCACAATAATTGCCTATCCTAAACCGACTTCACAAGACGTGGTTTGGTACAAGCGAGATGCTGATAGTTGGAGGGTGGTATCAGAGGACACCAACTTTCTGGTCACAATCTCTGATAAAAGCATGCAGATACAGCTGAAGATATTCCATGTGCAACTTGACGATTATACCGATTACATGGTGCACGTTTCTAACAAACTCGGTTCAACAGTGGAAGTGTTCAATTTAAAAGCACTATGTATGTACATGAATCATTGCACTCTTCAATTATGTATTTGATATTTAACTCAGATTAGCTGAAATATATGTTTGACAATCGGGATATATAATGCATGTATTGCAAATATCATATTCATTTATTGTATTGACTTTATTTCATAGCAAAACCGGAAGTTCCGAAAGAATTGCAAGTAAGCAGAACAGGAAACACGGAATTGATTGTCGAATGGATCCCTGGTTTTAATGGCGGGGAAAGTCAAACATTTACTATTAGGTACAAAGCAATAGGCGATGGAAGCTGGATTGTTATTCCCATAAACATTTCACAATATATTTGGACAATCGATGGGTTAAAGACTGGAACGGAATACCAAATTCAAATGATGGCTCAAAACAAAATAGGAAAGTCGGATTGGACACAAGAAATAAACATAACTACACTCGTGAATGCAGGTACATTATATACTTACCGCGTTGTGGAACTTGATTAAGTAACAAATACAAACATGCATTACGATTAACACATTGCTGACTCAGATTTAACTACGCGTGTCTTATCTATAAACATATCTATAGCATTATGTATTTGTAATCGCTGTTTTTAATGGATGTGTCACGGAAAAAAATGCAGATGTTATGCACGTACAAAAAAAAACACTCGAGATAGTAAACATGTGCATTCCAGGTCGTCTGAGCTTGTACTTTGATTAAGTAATTTAATATATTTCCAGTTAGCAGTGGCTCTTCAACATTCGCTCTTGTTGGAGCAGTGGGTGGAGTATTTGGAGTTGGTGTCGTCATTATCGTGTCCCTCCTGATCTGGAGATACAGATCAAATGGTAAAACCTTACTGCATACTGGTATACTTTCTTGTCTGTCAAACATTTCATTGTAGAGCTTTATACTTTAATTAAATATAAACTCGTATATTCCCTTGTACATATTCAAAACGTATAATATATGCATTATGACTTTGACAAGACCTATTAAAGGGACTGTAAACCACAAATGACGAAACAAGAAAAGTTCTTAAATACCGATTTTTTTCAGTATATCCGGTAATAAAATTTTGTGATGTGAAATCGAAAGTACATCGCCAAAATAGGTGACAAAACGATATACACACTAAAAAAACGCAAGTTGATTGATAATTTTATATATAAAATATATATAATTCACTGTGCATGCACAATTTACATTCCTGGGTCTACCACGTGAAGATGCTGATCAATCTACTTGCGTTACTTATAGTTAACTGGTAGTTACCTGGTATGCATACCCAGTAAAAATAAATAAATACAAAAATTAAGTAAAAATAAAAAACAACTTTGTTCAAGTAATGTTATATACCAGTCATGATATTTTTATCAATATTAACTCATAATTGTAAAAAAATACCGTATTTTAGAACTTTTCTTTTCGTGTCATTCGTGGTTTACAGTCCCTTTAATAACACTGTCGAAGTATGCATGAACATGACCATACGTAATTATACAGTTATCAAAACCATACTTGTCCAAATTTAACATAGCGTTGTACGTTTCAGTAATTTCAGGGCTAATCACAACAGGACAATGCCCAACGAATAGGAACTCGCTTGGGAAGTATGAAGATCTGGTCCAAGGACAGTAAGTGAATGCATACTTCACCTCACTTGTTTAAGTTTGTATTTGTTAATCAAAGTACGTAAAAATAAATAATAATATGCTTTAATAACGCCAAAACACGTGCTTTGGTCCTGATACTCGTTTAAGACATCAGGATGTTACCATATTTAGTGTTTGGAAACATTTTAACCTGAAATATGTAGAGCATCTCTTGTAACGTCATCGGCAACAAAGTCTTATTCCAAAGCTCTAGGTGGTATAATCATACAATATTTAGTAGAGTTGCACACTCCGTTTGCATTCAGGGACAACAACGACGCCTCAGTTGGCAGTTATGAATCCTGTAGAACCGGTAAGGCTTAATTGTATCAATAAAAGATTGCTGTAAAATGTTTCACGCATGGAATATCTAAAACGGATATGTTGATGGTATGATTAGGTTTATTGATTGTTTAAACGTGTTGGTTGAAGACAATACGTCAGACAATATTGAACTTGATATCCAATTAAATTGTGTTCGGTGTTTTACCAGACTCATCACAACCTTGTCATGCCAATCAGTACGAAACACTTGTGGAGCTTGAATGCCGTGAATACTCGAAGATTTCGGTCTGTAACTCTCAACAAGAGAATACTACTTCTGCAAAGATGTCCACATCCAGGCAAACCGATGTGTCAGCGAAAGATCCGGAATACGAAAATTTACAGATGTTCACTCTTTGACTTTGCCGCATTTGCTTTTTTCCGTTGTAATTGTACATCGATAAACGATTGTCTATACTCGGATTGAAACACTTTTATGTATATTAATTTAAATGAGTTGGTTCAGAATCGATAGTACGTATTGCAAGTATGTGTTATATTCAGTTTTATTATGATTTTAGTATTTTCTTGCATTATATCAACAAATGACCACTTATTTTGTTGTTTCGATAGGTTTTGGTGTATAAACACGAGTTAAATGAAGTACAAACATTAATTTATTGTCATACACCTTTCTATACGTTTACATTATTTTAAAAATCCAAGATCAACGGGAAACGAAATCGCTCTGTCATGGACAGTAATGGTTAAGTATAAAGAAGTGTATCTGATATTTTAATATGTAATTCGAGGTTTTTAATCATCGATGTTGTACACTGTTCTCATTGTATCTGATACACGTTTATGTGTGTCTTTTCAAAGATGCTAATGTGCGTTTTTATACAAACAAATCTTGTTATTTATAATTCACAAATGGTTGTTATAAATTTTAAAACCAGGATTGTCGAAAAAAAGAACGATAATATCAGATGGAATTATTCGCACACGTTTGTCCACTGGTTTCTAATGAAGAGATAAAAAGATAAATTTGCTAAGGCCACTATGAAGGCCAACCACAAAGATAGTTGTTTTTTTGGTAAGAAAATAATGTTGAGATGGTTTGTGATATAGTTAAATTATAAATTCATAAATAGCTTTTACAATTATAAAACATAATTTTATATTTCTTTAAATTTGGGCAAATTAACATAATGCATTAATTTGAAGTACAGTTTGCTCAAACTTTTCTGAAGTTCGAATATATGCGTTCCCGACCCGCATTATTTTACATACCATTAACTCACATGACGTGCTTTCCATATTTTCATTACACAAGCAATAACGCATCTTT
Organism: Dreissena rostriformis; assembly: GCA_007657795.1. NCBI lineage: Eukaryota > Metazoa > Mollusca > Bivalvia > Myida > Dreissenidae > Dreissena > Dreissena rostriformis. Next base: position 3,907 of record VMBQ01010672.1, on the reverse strand, counting down.
AATAAATCTATTTTAACTTCATATTTAAATAATACAAAGCGTTTAACTAGTTTTAAATTGTCATTTGCGCTACATATAATAGGAAAGTCAATTAATAAGCGCAGCGATGAGTTTTTATAAGCAAGATACACAAAGTAGGTTTATGGTCCCAAATATGACAAACGGCTGAGGTTGTACGGTGGCAGAGTGTTTTTGCCATTATGTAAAATATATATGATTTGATGTTTGTTAATTAATTCCGATGTAAACTTCTAATTTTCATTTATTTATGTTTTTTGATGATTTAAAAAACAAAAAGTTACAAATAATACATTTAAACTCTTTCGAAATACATATTCAATTTCACGTGTGCTTCACACAACATGGAAGGAGACTAATCCCGAATGCGCATGTAGTAAATTGTAGTACATACATTGATATAATATATCACAGGGGCTAGGTTGGTTCTGACCAAATGGACATTGTTTTAAAACGCTTTGTAGAGGAAATCAATTCTACTTCTCATATAAAATATTCGACGCCTCAGGGCTTTCAGTGAAGAAGCTAAATACAGTTAATTTGGAAAAGGCTATATACACCAAGAGCAAACGATGTTAACACGTTGTAGAGGTCTTCTAGTTCGTAAAATACAGCATGTTCATTGATATTGTAGATTCAAAGAATAAGGTAAATTACTTATGAAGTGTGTATTCTTAACATAGAGTTATTAAAAGTATAAATTAAAGAATAGGCATAAGAAATATAATCTTAAACGGCAGATAATACCAATTGCATATTCACACATTCCTTATAAGAACAATGCCTGGAAGTGTGAATGTTGTATATTTCTCAGAACGCGTTCGGAAAAGTTTAATATAAAGTAAGACAAAAAGACATNTCATCATCATTATCATCATCATCATCGTCATCATCATCATCATCATCATCATCATAATCATCATCATCATCATCATTATCACCATCATCATCATCATTATAATCATCATCATCCTCATCATCATCATCATCATCATCATCATCATCATCATCATCATCATCATCATCATCATCATCATCCACATCATCACAACCACCACCACCACTATCATCATCATCATCACCACCATCATCATCATCACCACCCCCATCTTTATCATCATCATCATCGTAAATATGTGCATATTCGTCCATACCACACATCGAAACAGGTTTTGGTTCGGTAAACGTGTCGGTATCGGTTTTAAAGTGACCGTTATGAATTTCATTGAACTAAATGAATTATGTTTGTTAATCGTACACTTAAAAGGTATTTTATTTATTATATATTTTCCTTAATGGTAATATTTTGATATCGAACATGAAATGTTGACAATTGAAATGCCTTCCACATCGATAGGATTTGTACTAGTTATGTGTCTCGTCTGTGCCATTATCAAGCGTTGTGTTGACTCAACCCTAAAGAATTTGAAAACAGGACTGAAAATTAAATAAGATATTGATTTGCCTAGCCTTGAAAGAAAAACTACATCAAACAGGAAGTTAACGTTGAACATGATATTTGCACAGCTTATTATGCATTAACATGTATAGCGCGCTGAAAGCGGAAGAGTTGAAAAGAGGAATTTAAAAGATAAAAGCTGCATTTACATGACTTTGTTCGCGTTCATACATGCATTAATTTCGGCGTTTGTAAATTAAAAGGATCTCAAATTGTAAGCCTTTACAAACCCTGCAAACGACGCAATTCAAACAACTGAAACACTACACATGTGTTCATAACAACTTCTGATTGTTAAGTGTGCTGTATTTAGCTTATATAAGTTTTGATATTTTCATTGGCGTATTGCAATTTTAAGATCACGTGTTTATCTTTTTAATTCAATCAAATGCGCGTTTTTGTTTGTATATATTCATAGTATGTTAAAGTTACACATTTGACTGAACATTGGTTTAAACAGTCTGCATTTAACTGATAATAGTACATGTTCATAGTTTAAAGTGACATGTTCATAGACATATGACATTGTAACGTTCCATTTAGTATTGAAGATTCTAAATATAAAAATAAATGTACATACACTAGGAAACAACATCATATGCGTCTTTTAAATCAATGTATATGTGTGCACTGGTTCTAACAGAACATTTAAATTGTGTCGAGTCGGCATCTTTTAATAATTACATAATGACCTGTCAATACAAGTACATTTATACACTTTTAAATGCATTATTTTTATTACAAATAAAAATCGATATACCTACACATTGTTCGTCAGCGATCGTGTCTGTCTCACTTGTTTACTTGCTAGTATTGAGTAAAATGTTCTCTTTAAAGCTTTTTTAATCGGAGAAACTGTTTTGATTTCTTACTCGCAAAGCGTGATTTTGATATAAATAGTAGATGCTACCATACATATATGCTTTTTTTTTAAACAATTTTACCTTTAAAATAATAAACTAAATAATTCCAATATCAATTTATTTTTAATTATTAAAACACATATTTATTGTCGTTCTGTTCAATTGAGGCGTTTGACACGGATAAATATTACGTTCACCTAAATTATTTTCTTACACAAAATTACACAGAGACAAATTAGACATGGGTATGTGTATTTGACAGGTTTTCTGTCTCTCTCATGTCCTTCATGTTAAAAGGGGATCAACCTCAATGACACAGCTTACTCGGAAAATATTAAGTGCGTCCGTAAACGATCCGTGATTCTTCAAAAATGGAATCTTATCGGGTTAGGGTCCCATCTGACATTAACTAGTAACTGCGCCGTGAATAATCCAAAACGCAACTATATTAAAGATCAATACATGCGGTCGATTATTTAAAAAAAGCGAACATATAAAGATGCGTCAGGGCGAGTTTATCACCATTTCTTTCTCCTTCTCCATATCTTATCCCCGTAAAGTACACACCTTGAATGGTGAATCAATTCATTTACAACGCATACTAACGACAAAACGAGAAACCAGTGCATTTTTTCTGCAAAACCATTATCGTACTGTCTCTGCTCCATAACATGCACAATACCAACACAAAGCAGTAATTTTCAAAACGAAAATATATCTAATTTTATGAAAATCGTGGTTCGGTGAAATTACTCAACGCAGTGGTTACGTCCCCATATGGGTCTAGCTACTGCACCCAAAATAAAACTCATTCGAGATTTGTATTAAGGATTTATCATTTGCAAGGTATCCCGTATGTTAATGAGTAAACAATATAGATTTTAAATCATTTAAATTCAACATTATTTATGAATCGAACTTTGCCTTGTGCTTTGTCATGGCGACAGGCAGATGATACGAGCTATATATAAACCTGTCTGAACGCGGAAGATATTATGCGACTTGTTAATATAGTCGTGTATTTGCGCGATATGATATGTAAGATACTGAAACTTATGGATATTAGCGCCAGGTCCACTGTTGGATGTGATGCGCATAAAACGCGGCTTATTGTAGATGCAAAGCTCCGATATGAGCGGAAATTTAACGTTAACAATAATTATAATGTGTGCAACGTTTGCAGCAACTATCGGAAGATAAACAATACGATATAAGTATTAATGACAGTGACCAAAAACACTGCCCATCATAAACATCACATACTTATCATTCAAAACATACAGAGCATTGAAGTTCAATAATAATATAAAATTATTATGTACATGATTAATTTGTTTTAACTTTAATTACCGGCTTGGCTTAGTTTAACATTACGCTGTTATTGATATCACATTACATTGGTAAACATGGTTGTAGTTAGTTTATTTTCACTTCCGTATGCTATGGCTATGTTTAAAGTCCTGTCTACATGATGGGAAATGAAGTACAATATGTTCTGCGCGCATTGGCCCCGTTTCATAAAAATTTGTACGCACGGTTTCTTACGTAAGTATACTTACGAAGTTCG
>VMBQ01010671.1:0-27066 GCA_007657795.1 Dreissena rostriformis | reverse complement strand
ATTTTACTGCTTCAGGTCACTGTGACCTTGACCTTTGAACTAGTGACCTGAAAATTAATAGGGGTCATCTGCCAGTCATGATCAATGAACCTATGAACTTTTGTGATCCTAGGCCTAAGCGTTCTTGAGTTATCATCCGGAAACCATTTTACTGCTTCAGGTCACTGTGACCTTTACCTTTGTCCTAGTGACCTGAAAATCAATAGAGGTCAACTGCCAGTCATGATCAATGTACCTATGAACTTTCGTGATCCCAGGTCTAAGCGTTCCTGGGTTATCATCCCGAAACCATGTGGTGGACGGACCGACCGACGGACCGACATGTGCAAAACAATATACCTCCTCTTCTTCGAAGGGGGGCATAATTAAATGGTATATGATGTATATTAGCTTATATAATATCTACATGTTTCCAATTTCATAGGTAATGAATGATTTTTACGCAATTAGATATTTTTCAGTTTTAATCAAAAAGTACATGTTATATAATGGTGAATAAAATCAAAACAAGGTCAGTGACCCTATTTTTTATTTCATTTTTCATATAATATTAGTATGTATTACTCAAATATAAATTTTGAGCATAATCTAATAGATGGAAAACAAGAGGGCCATGATGGCCCTGTATCGCTCCACTGTTTTTTATGCGAAAAAAGCGTGCAATGCGCATGGGTTGAAATGTACTCAAGCATGTGACTTTCTCTTTCTATCCCTCGTCCCACTGGGCGCTTAAAGTTGGAAGGGTGATATATTCGGAAAAAATTACTACGGTGTTAACTAAACAGACTAAAAAGCCCAGGAATTCTCGCAAAGGTCCTTTACTTATAACGTAGGTACATTTATCTCTCCAAAAGATATTGTCGTTCTTTCTATTTCACATATTTTTAGATGCTGAAGATCAAATCTACGCATGTTCTACAAGATTAATGAAAGTTAAGTTCCTTCATTCAATCATGAATCTTTTTCAAAAATTTCAAAAAGTGTTTGTAGGTTTCAATGTTTCTGTTACTTATATAGTTCATGACATATGCAAAATACCTAATGACGTAGATCACCTGAACTTTTCATAAGACACTTCTTTCAAAAAAAAAAATCAAAAAAAATGGGTCAGACACTTCTTTCTAAAAAAAAAAAAAAAAAAAAAATGTGACCCCCGGGGCAGGGTCCAAATTTGACCCCAGGGGTATAATTTGAAATAATTTGGTAGAGGACTATAAGATGTCACTACATACCAAATTTGATAGCCCTAGGCCCAATGGTTATGGACAAGAAGATTTTTTAAAGTTTTCACAACATAGGCCCTTTATAAGCATATGTTCAATTTTATGCCCCTCGGGGAAGGGTCAAATTTGACCCCAGGGGTATAATTTGAACAAATTTGGTAGAGGACTATTAGATGTCACTACATACCAAATTTGGTAGCCCTAGGCCCAATGGTTATGAACAATAAGATTTTTAAAGTTTTCACAAAATAGGCCTTATATAAGCATATGTTCAATTTTGTGACCCCCAGGGCAGGGTCAAATTTAACCCCAGGGGCATAATTTGAACAAATTTGGTAGATGACTATTAGATGTCACTACATACCAAATTTGATAGCCCTAGGCCCAATGGTTATGGACAAGAAGATTTTTAAAGTTNATCTACCATTGACAAATTGGTACATGAAAGAAATGATACTTATATCATTTAAACAAAACCTTTGACAAATCAATCATTTAAGTTATAAATAAACAAAATACAAAATCTGTACAGTACTGTTAAAAGAACTTAAAATATTGGTAAGGAAATATATAATCTGAGATTTTTAATTATATGAATTACTTCCCTTGAAAATAATTGTTATCCTTCTAACAAATCTCTATTTCACTCCTGTGACTGTAGATTCACAGGTAACCTTAAAGTAGGGCCTACCTAAAATACGTGTATGCCCAAAAGTATCATTGTGTGCTTGGTTTGACCATAAAATGTCATTTTGTTTATGCTTCAGTTGTATGGTTTCATAATATTATACATAAAATTTCAATATATCAATTGGCAGGTTTAGAAATTATCTCCCTTTTAAATGTAATTACTTCCCTTGAATTGTATTTTTTGACTTTTGACCTTGAAGGCAGACCTTGACCTTTCACCACTCAAAATGTGCAGCTCCATGAGATACACATGCATGCCAAATATCAAGTTGCTATCTTCAAAAATGCAAAAGTTATGGCCAATGTTAAAGTTTTCGGACGACGACGCCTACCACGACGACGACAACGACGAGGACGCGGCAGACGATAGGGCTATGACAATACCTCGGGTTTTCTTCGAAAACAGCCAAGCTAATTAAAAAAAATGACCTTGAGAAAATCTATTATTAGCCTCGGTGACCTTGACCTTGACCCAGTGACCTCAAACCTCATCAAAAGGTAGAGGTCCATGCAAGGTACCTACATGCCAAATATGGAAGAAATCGGTAAAATATTGAAGGCGCTTTGAGAAACTGTAACAAAAGTGTGACGGAAGGAAGGAAGGAAGTACGGAAGTACAAACTGGCAACAATATGCTCCCCATAAATATATATGGGAAGCATAAAAAAAGGAGCTAGTACCTATCCGTTAATGAGACCACGAAACCTTGCGTGACTTTGTAGCAGATAACACAGCTCCTGACCAGATAGAGTGTTTGCGCAACTCCAAACTAGGTATGCATGTGCAGTCTACACCTGCTTTACCTTTGATTTCTTGTAAAGTGTGACCTTGACCTTTGAGCCACAGACATGTATCTTACATGAGGCTCACTGTCTCCATAAGGTGAACATTTGTGGCATGTGATTTAAAAATTGCCTGAATAAATAAATAATGAAGTAACAGTCTGGACAAGCAGTATTATCCTTTTGACCGCTTAGAAAGTGTGACCTTGACCTTTGAGCTAGAGAAACAGGTTTTGTATGCCACACATGATCTCAATATAGTATTTGCTTTTAACATGTTAAAATTGCAGGCTGAATGACAAAGTTATAGACAGGACAAGCTTTGACAGATGCATAGACTCACACACACTACCGGTATTTAATTTACTCAATATTGTGATAAAAAGTTTAGCCTACAGCATGTCATGGGCTTGACAAAAATGAGATTCAAGCTTAGAAAATAATGTTTTGTTGTGTAGATGAAGTGCTATTCAATTATCCTTAGTGCATTAATGTAAAATTATTTGAGGAGAAATGTCAAGATTCTTGTAAATCCATCACAATGTTAGAAAAGTATGTTCATATCCAATATAATATATTATAAATTTATATCATTGTCTTTCAAATAACTGTCAATTTTGTAGAACTACTGTAAATAAACAACTTTTGTCATTATTATTTTTTTTAATTCCAAACATAGGGGGCTGGAACGGTGTTGGGATAGTATAATATAGTGTGTTTAAACCGAAAATGTTTTTCTTTTTTTTTAATATATAATAATAGTAACAAGGGTTTCAACTAAAAACAAGAGATGTGTTTGTCAGAAACACAATGCCCCCAACTGCGCCGCTTTGTTTTTGTTTTTTTTACCTTTGACCTTGAAGGATGACCTTGACCATGACCTTTTACCACTCAAAATGTGCAGCTCCATGAGATACACATGCATACCAAATATCAAGTTGCTATGATCAATATTGCAAAAGTTATGACCAAACTTTAAGATAGATTCAAGTTTTGGACAGACAGACAGACAGACAACCAGACAGACAGACATACAGACAGACAGACAGACAGGACAAAAACAATATACCCCCTTTTTTAAAAAAGGGGGCATACAAATCTAGTTTCTGACAGCCATCAATCAGAGTCAAGTTGAATTGACATACAATTATAGGTATCCGGACATAAACCCCCCATGACATAAGACCCCCAATGAAAAAATGAACATTTGCCCCCCAGTAGAAATGACAGGTAAGACATAAGCCCCCAAGCGTCTTTTTTGCATCTGGACATTTGCCCCCCAGTGCTTATTTTAGAAGTGGACATTTGCCCCCCAGTGCTTATTATATCATATGTATATGTATAATAATAATATTGGCGTACCTATGCTTCAGTAATTTCTCAGACCCTGCAAGTATTACTCTTAATAATTTCCATGATGAAATATATCATTTGAAATGTGATGTTATTACAATGTAATTACAAAAATAATTGCCTTTAACTGTTGTGATATGTGTTCACTTTAATTATCATCATTTGTACTAAATTAGGATAATTATTATTGATAATCCTTTTGATTGATTAATTAAAGAACAATTACAATTCTTTTAGATGTTTGTTTTACCTAAGCTACTATGCACTTCTGCTTTTACCCACATAATTATGTCTTTGATCTTTTTCTCACCATATTCATAAAAGGGCATAATAAGTGTCCCCTTTAATCCTTTTAACATACAAATTGTTGCGCCACTTTCTCAGCAGGGGCCTGGTTAATTGGTGACTATGACTGTAGTGTTTAAGCTAATTGATTACAAATGATATAAGCACTGGGGGCAAATGTCCACTTCTAAAATAAGCACTGGGGGCAAATGTCCACTTCTAAAATAAGCACTGGGGGCAAATGTCCACTTCTAAAATAAGCACTGGGGGGCTTATGTCCTACTTGTCATTTTTACTGGGGGCCAATTGTCCAAATGTTCATTTTTTCATTGGGGGGCTTATGTCCTGGGGGGCTTATGTCCTACAATCACAATTATACAAATCAACAACTTTGGCATGTAGACGTAGCTAAGACCTAGCTCTATCAATAAACAATAACAACTTTTAGCACAAGGCATTGAAAATCCTAATTTGAAGAACTTAAACACTAAAAAATTGTCATTTTTGTTTACCCGGTCGAGAAGTTGCAACACGGCGAACACCAGCATTCAGGAAGTAAACACGTGTCTAGAGCGCATGTGCGGTCCATTCCAAACACGCAATCGATAAATAAACATATATTGTACCAGCTTACTATGTTATCATATGCGAAGCGTGCAACCGATCTATAATTTCAACTAATGTTCGAAAAACATTTTACATTTCTACTGGAGGCAACCATAACTTGTCACATGACTGAAAGCCTACACAACTTATAATACGTTTCTTCTAATTGGATAATAATTTGAAGCACCTCAATAGGGGTCATCTGCCGGTCATGACCAATGTCCCTTTGAACTTTCCTGATCCCAGGCTTAAGTGTTCTTGAGTTATCATCTTGAAACCATTTTACTGCTTAGAATCACTGTGACCTTGAACTTAACCCTAGTGACCCGAAAATCAATAGGGGTCATCTGTCAGTAATGACCAATGTCCCTTTGAACTTTCCTGATCCTAGGCTTAAGCGTTCTTGAGTTATCATCCGGAAACCATTTTACTGGTTCGAGTCACTGTGACCTTGAACTTTGACCTAGTGACCTAAAAATCAATAGGGGTCATCTGCCGGTCATGACCAATGTCCCTATGAACTTTGCTGATACCAGGCCTAAGCATTCTTGAGTTATCATCCGGAAACAATTTTACTGCTTCAGGTCACTGTGACCTTGACCTTTGAACTAGTGACCTGAAAATTAATAGGGGTCATCTGCCAGTCATGATCAATGAACCTATGAACTTTTGTGATCCTAGGCCTAAGCGTTCTTGAGTTATCATCCGGAAACCATTTTACTGCTTCAGGTCACTGTGACCTTTACCTTTGTCCTAGTGACCTGAAAATCAATAGAGGTCAACTGCCAGTCATGATCAATGTACCTATGAACTTTCGTGATCCCAGGTCTAAGCGTTCCTGGGTTATCATCCCGAAACCATGTGGTGGACGGACCGACCGACGGACCGACATGTGCAAAACAATATACCTCCTCTTCTTCGAAGGGGGGCATAATTAAATGGTATATGATGTATATTAGCTTATATAATATCTACATGTTTCCAATTTCATAGGTAATGAATGATTTTTACGCAATTAGATATTTTTCAGTTTTAATCAAAAAGTACATGTTATATAATGGTGAATAAAATCAAAACAAGGTCAGTGACCCTATTTTTTATTTCATTTTTCATATAATATTAGTATGTATTACTCAAATATAAATTTTGAGCATAATCTAATAGATGGAAAACAAGAGGGCCATGATGGCCCTGTATCGCTCCACTGTTTTTTATGCGAAAAAAGCGTGCAATGCGCATGGGTTGAAATGTACTCAAGCATGTGACTTTCTCTTTCTATCCCTCGTCCCACTGGGCGCTTAAAGTTGGAAGGGTGATATATTCGGAAAAAATTACTACGGTGTTAACTAAACAGACTAAAAAGCCCAGGAATTCTCGCAAAGGTCCTTTACTTATAACGTAGGTACATTTATCTCTCCAAAAGATATTGTCGTTCTTTCTATTTCACATATTTTTAGATGCTGAAGATCAAATCTACGCATGTTCTACAAGATTAATGAAAGTTAAGTTCCTTCATTCAATCATGAATCTTTTTCAAAAATTTCAAAAAGTGTTTGTAGGTTTCAATGTTTCTGTTACTTATATAGTTCATGACATATGCAAAATACCTAATGACGTAGATCACCTGAACTTTTCATAAGACACTTCTTTCAAAAAAAAAAATCAAAAAAAATGGGTCAGACACTTCTTTCTAAAAAAAAAAAAAAAAAAAAAATGTGACCCCCGGGGCAGGGTCCAAATTTGACCCCAGGGGTATAATTTGAAATAATTTGGTAGAGGACTATAAGATGTCACTACATACCAAATTTGATAGCCCTAGGCCCAATGGTTATGGACAAGAAGATTTTTTAAAGTTTTCACAACATAGGCCCTTTATAAGCATATGTTCAATTTTATGCCCCTCGGGGAAGGGTCAAATTTGACCCCAGGGGTATAATTTGAACAAATTTGGTAGAGGACTATTAGATGTCACTACATACCAAATTTGGTAGCCCTAGGCCCAATGGTTATGAACAATAAGATTTTTAAAGTTTTCACAAAATAGGCCTTATATAAGCATATGTTCAATTTTGTGACCCCCAGGGCAGGGTCAAATTTAACCCCAGGGGCATAATTTGAACAAATTTGGTAGATGACTATTAGATGTCACTACATACCAAATTTGATAGCCCTAGGCCCAATGGTTATGGACAAGAAGATTTTTAAAGTTTTCACCGAAAAGGCACCATAGAAGCATATGTTCAATTTTGTGACCCCCAGGGCAGGGTCAAAGTTGACCCATGGGGCATAATTTGAACAAACTAAGTAGAGGACTATACAATGTCACTACATACCAAATTTTGTAGCCCTTGGCCTAATGGTTATGGACAAGAAGATTTTTAAAGTTTTCACAAAATAGGCCCTATATAGGCATATGTTCAATTGTGTGACCCCCGGGGCAGGGTCAAATTCAACCCCAGGGGAATAATTCGAAGAAATTTGGTAGAGGACTATTAGATGTCACTACATACGAAATTTGGTAGCCCTAGGCCCAATTGTTATGGACAAGAAGATTTTTAAAGTTTTCACAAAATAGGCCTTATATAAGCAAATTTTCAATTTTGTGACCCCCGGGGCAGGGTCAAATTTGACCCCAGGGGCAAAATTTGAACAAATTTGTAAGAGGTTCACCCCAGGAACATTCCTGAGAAATTGCATCAGAATTTGACCAGTAGTTAAGGAGAAGAAGATGTTTGAAGAAAAAGTTAACGCACGCACGGACGCATGCACACACGACGGACACAGGACCATGACATAAGTCCCGCTGGCCTCTGGCCAGTGGAGCTAAAAATCAGCAAAATTGCAGCAACACTCCTTAAGTCTTGTGATACATTTTTAATTTTTAAAAACAAACAAGTACCCAATAAATTATTGTTTCAATACCTGCATTGAGTTATTAACTTACAATGATATGCTTGTTCACAGTTTGTGAGATTAACACTTCTTGATCATCCCTTTGTTGTAATTAATGAGTTTAAGTATCATTGATGTTTCAATGAATCCAAAACCGCGCTAAGTTGATTGAGATGTTAATAGTGAGTGACATAGTGTCCACAAAATTCTATATATAGATAATGTTATTGTTTAACATGAGATATAGAAACTTACGGAAATCTGTAACAGATCATTTTTTGTAAAACTAAGAACTTATTTATGTGTTCTTTTTTCATAAAAACATTGTTTACCGGTAAATCTGGTTAAAGATATTTCAGTGGTTGATTCAATTTCACATGGAATAAGAATCAAGAACAGATACTATTGTAAAACTATTTTAATAACAATGCTGCTGTCTGTAATTCAGATAGGGGCTGTATTTTGGCTGATTTTATAGACGTTATTTGCAGGGATCATATTTTTTTCGGTTTTGTCGGTCCTAGACCGATTGGGGTCTTGAAAGACCGATTGAAAATCCCAAACATTCGGTCCGATTCTGTCCCAACATTCGTAAAAAAAAACGATGTAAAGTCTATAAGTTCCCAATAAAATTCGTTATTCAAGCTCAGTCTGGCTAAAATTTACCATCGCTAATCCCTTTATTGCCCCCAATTAACAACCCGCTTCTGCTACTCGAGTGGACCAGTGTTGTTTTTGACACCTTATCGGCGATTTATCGGCAAATTATTGATTTTATCAGGCATTCACACCACAGTGTTTTTATGAAAGGGGTCTCTAATTGCTATCGAAAGATGTATCATACAGAAATAAACGCCAATGACACTAATTATCCTGTGTATTATACCACCTAAGGTTATAAAACCTGTTAAAACACCTATTTTGTACATCAAACAAATTGGATGCTGACCATTACGCATCGATGTTTCACATAAATTAACTTTCGTTTTCGACTGATTTTCAACATATTGTAACATATTGCATCAATCTAAATTTAGAGTTAATTGACGATTGGTTGAATAAGAAAAATGCTCGATGCGCTCACATCGCGTCACGCGATTTACACATGTTCAAGGGGATATCCCTGTACCGATTGGATGTCAATTCGAGGCATACGGGGAAACCCCACAATTCAGTTTATAGAGTGTGTTAAATTCCGGACAATGAAGAACGCTGTGTTCACGAATTTCTTAAACACATGTATCGTCAAAATTGGGCAGAAAATTAGAGTTTTTGTGAGTAATATACTGACTAAAGTAAAGGTCGAATGATTGATCGTTTTAGGTGTCCTGCTTTTTGGTAAAATTTCCCGACAATTTTTTATGGAGTGTCCCGATTTCGACCTGAAAAATTCTGGCATGTATTTCGGATGTAAATTTTCGAATACTTTTTCCCCCCGATTTTAAATCCAGACCGATTGATGTTGTGGGAAAATATGATCCCTGGTTATTTGGTCATATTACCAATGGCAAAAACATATCTTTTTTCCAAAATCAAGTTCCAAATTTCCACATGTTATAAGTTGACTTTCAGATGTTGGGAAATAGAGCTTTTAAGTATAGATATAGAGTGTGAAGGTGTAATATCCATTTAACTTAAATAATATATACCTTTATGTTTTGCATTTTTTCTTTATTTAATTTTTCCAATAATAATTCAAAAGTTATCAATTAAGCAATAATACGTATACCCATTTTTAAGTAAATTTATGCTAAAATTCACAATTTCAATGGAACAGGTTATATTCCTAAGATGGTGAGAAAAAGTATTTCAGATTAAAAACAACTTTGACATCATGTTGGTTCTTCAAATAAAAATTACAAGTAAGAATCCTACCATAAGGTATCATGCTGATTAACATAATGAAATGATGTAATCAAGGTGTATCCTATTACAAAATCAAATCAAGCAATACCCCACAAGAGTCAATTAAAAGTCAATAGAAAAGTTTCACATTTCCAATTTAAGAGATGATCACACGTAATTATTTATCGATGTATCCAAAACGAGGCACATGATTTGCAGTTCTATAGTGGTTACTACCGTCTGCAAATGTACAGTGGCATTTTACTATGCAAACAGTAAAATTTAGACTAGTGTTTTTCAGAGAGACTGGCAGTCAACATATTCCTGGCAAACCTTTTCTTATAGATAATAAGATCATTACCTTATATGAACATGACCAGAATGTGTATAGTTGGGTTAACCTCTTAAGGGTGTGTTTGTGCATGATATAAACAATACGTCACACGAACTAATCAGAATATATCCCGAAAAATGAATAGCCACAGATTTGACATCAGGAACTGTTCAATAAATCCCATTTCACATGTTGCTGTACACATTTTGGATCTATCGACAATGATTGCACTGTATCGGATTTCTCTTCTGTACCTATTAATGTTGTTGAAAACAATCTAGAAGGTTTATGAAAAGAAACATATTGGATACATAAATTAACGAGAATGCCCATGGCGTTGAAAGTCTGTTGGCAAGATACAGGGAAGTTTTTGCCGAAGTAAATGTTAAAGGAAATGTTGACTGAATGAAAATCTAAAAGGCTATCAGAAAATCAGAAATATGTATCAAGGGAGCTTGGTATTTTTTTTAGCAAGTAAATGCCCCGATGTAAATGTTATTTCTTATTGGCAAGACGTTTATTAATGCTCTTGTTTTCATTAACGTTATCATTACATCCTAATTATTTAGGAGACTGAACGACTTTTTCATTTGGAAGCTAAGGTCAAAGTTATATCTTTGTTTTTCTTGTTTTGTTTGTTACTATTCATTATACTGTTACAATTGCTTCATTTTCATTTAAGCAGAAAGGAACAATTCGTTGTTGTAGTGTTGTTGTTGATGTGATATTTACCGACCACATTGCTAACGAAAAATATAACATGTATGTTGTATTGGGGCATATGTTCTGAAACATATTCCAATTATTCAAATAATATGCAACATAATTTGCAGATAAATATCAAAATACTTTGATTTGACCCCAATCTCGTGCCGCCCAAAATTGCAAGGTAAATGTTTGCCATCACAATGTTTAACAATATTTCAGCCCTTAAAAAAACTCGCCAGTCTTCTACAAGAAACATGACAATTATTAACCCGTTAAAACTATTTAAAGTTACGTACTCCATTTATAAATACATTGAAAAAGTATGTTATCACAACATCAAATACAACGAGATTCACCTTGTTAAAAACACATAACAAAGTCTGCAAAAAGTTAGCAAAAAATGTTAGGAACATATTTATTGGAATGATGGCATATATGAAATAAGTTGTGGAACAACAATAATTTAATCAAAATCCTGTTCCCATCCACATTTTTAAGGGATTTGTTAACAGATTTTTGCATTTTTGCAAATGTCATTAGATATGATTAATTGCTTACAAGTCTTTAATGTTTTTAATAGTCTTTAATAATTTGTACAGTGAAACAAAAATTGTACAAAAAACCAATGCTGGAAATTGAACCCGAGTCCTCTGGATCTGTAAGTGTATGCGCTACCACTGAGCCACGCAAACTGTCCTCTCTGATCGCGAAACATAACATTTATAGTCCCGCAGTAGAAATTGCGCATGCGTAAATCTGTAAAAGCACTCGCCTTTGCCAATAACAGAATTGTTTTACGCTTTCTCGTAAAATGGTCTCAGAAACATTCACTAAAAATGGAAGAAAATCTTAGAAAAAAGTTTCTAAGTGAAAATGGTAAGAATGAGAAAATGCTATATTTAATATCATATCTATTTCGTCTGCCCAAAATTCGGAATCATCCGGGCATTTGAACGGGTTGGTAAAAGACAACTCATCATAAGACGCCAATAGACAAAAACTATGATTCCTAACGGTCTAAATAATAACCTGCTTTATGACACATAGAACATTTTGAGGCATAACTAACATATACATTTGATGTTTGCCTATTTCTATGTTGTTTTTTTTAAACATTATATTATTACTAAAAGGCTGTTGTATCAACACTGATCCATTTTGTATTATGTAATATTATGTGTTATATATATTTTTTTCTGCAAAACGACGTTACGTTAGTGAATGACGTTAGTGTATGACGTTGACATCACTTCGAAAGTTTTTTGTTTAAAGTGATACTACTGATGAAGGCCGAAACATGTTTAGTGTTTAAAACATTTTAATAAACAAAAGTAACTTAATGTGTTTGTACTGTATATTTTATTTAATTATAGTTGGGTCATACTTTTAAGATGACACATGTTTATTATGTAATCAACATGACATCATACCAATTAGTAAAGTAAGGGGTCTCTGTATACACAATAATGACACTTCCATGAAATGTGTTTACTAGTAAACAAACATTTAGTATCATTTAAGGTAAATAAAAATTGATTTTAGACAAAAAAATATATAATATTGCTCTTGAGGAGAAAATAAGGCTATGAATTGTACAGGCATGTGTACGAGGATCTACATAAAATTGATAGATACAGTCAAACCTGTCCCAGCGACCACCTTTTAATAGCGACCAACTGTTCATAACGACCACATCAATTTCCTCCCAAACGATTTCAGTATATATATTACCTGCGAATAAAGCCCACCTGCCAACAACGACCAAGAACCGCCATTTTACATTCACAAAAGTCCATTTTGATAGCTAACAATGACCACTTCAATCATAACAATCAATGATTTTGCAACTTTCAATAAACAAAATGGCCACCATGATGCTGTGATAGTCACGTGATAAACATCTTACTAGTTGGTCGCTATGGAGATATTGGCAAGTGACCGTTTACTGCACTCGATAGCAGTTGTTGTTTATTTACACACATTGCTAATTGGTAGCTGCCTGCTTCTTTTATGCTTTTGACTGTTTGTCAAAATATTTATTAGTTGCCTTTGTATTTTAGTGACTCCCGATTAATGTATTAATTGTCTAAAATATCAAAGAAAAGTGTGGGGCTTTCAGCACCTCATTTAGGAAATTTACGGTTTCATTACAATTACCATGCCAATAACACACATGCATTTTGATATTCATTCATTTCTTAAATTTCTCAGTGATAAGACGTGCATAGATTATAGATAAGTAAATTTTCAGTTCAAGTTAACCATATTACTTTGTTCTTTGTATAATTACATGTACAAATACATGTATGTCAATAGTTATATATACATGTATATGATTAATGAAAAAAAAAAAAAACATAAGGAAATTGAAATAATAAATATAAAAATAAAACTGTGTTTTCAATTCTATATTTCAGTATACATGCATAAGTATTCAAACATTTAAACAATAGAGTACATACATAGATAAGGTACCTGTTGAAAGCCTAGGAGCATATTTTGCAAAGTTTCAATCGACCCTGGGAATAAAGACCACCTGTGAACAAAGACCACAACTGACCAAATCCCTTGAGTGGTCTTTATTGACAGGTAAGACTGTATATCTCTGGTGAATTCTCAGAGAGGCTTCATTACATAGAAAGGTAAATTAACACTTGTTTGGGGGCAAGGGGGGTGGCACAATTTTTTACTTATGTGTTATTTTTCGTGCTGTAATTGCTAGCAATCTTTTGCATATATCAATGGAACGTTTATTTCATTGCCTTTCAATATGCTAAGTGGCTAAGATAATTGTTGCCGATTGTTTTCTTTTGGTTGTATTAGACGCTTTCTGATCTTGGTTTGTTCTCTTAACAAGTTTACTTTGTGTTTGCAATTTTTTTTTTGTAAAAGGTCAAGACCAAGCGAATTCGTGCACAAATACATCCTTTAAAAATTAGAAACTCTTATCAAAAAAGGTGTATTTAATGCACATTAAACACAGCGATATTGACACCATATTTTTTTTTTTTTTTTATAAAGCCCATTAAATGGGCTTTCAATACACTTGAAAATGCAGAAAAAACACTTTAATGCATTAATACCTTTTAGAAAAGTGCGTCACTAGTGCATTTTTTCTCTTGAAAAATAGACTTTATTTATACCATTAAATTAGTAAACTTAGTGCATTTTAAGTGCATTTTTAAAAACATTTTCAGTTGCATTAATACAATTTTGTTTTTTAAAATGCAGGAAAAAGTTCAGAAAAATACATAAGTGTATTACTTAAATTAACATTTAACGATTATTAAATAAGGTGCCAATACCGCTGTGATTAATGCACATTCAATATACTCTCTCAGGAAGGGAATACTGTCTGCATGTCCAATGAAAAATATCATAGTGTTAGGATATACCTACCAGATTTACATGAAATCCTGAGTTCTCTGTCATGGCTGCCGAATCCACCTGTAATCTCTTGCTTACAAGTTGTTATAGTAAAACATATATACCTATTCATAATTTAATGTTTCTTAAACAAAATCCACCATTTTATTTTGTTTTTTTCAGCTGAACCCCACCATTCATCATTTTTTTTTTATCAACATAAACTATTAAAGAATATTTAAACAAAACCCAATAATCTTTTAACATGAAGTTATCCTGAGGTTTAAAAGTAACCATTCAATTTGAATTTACTGATCTGCACTAGTGCACACATTTCTACTCCATATCTGTCATTTATTGTGATAGTACTGTTGATCATTCTGTACTCTCAATGTTGCATGTCCATTTGATGCACCAGTATTTATGCTTGTGCTACAAACTATTATCCTGGCATATAGATTTTGTTGCAAATATCAGTCTACCAAATACAATTCTATGGCTTTACAGTTTAAAAAATTGCATGCATCAGACTGAATTACACAAATAACAAACAGCGCACTAACACCAATATCAGTGAAACTATAGACAATCCCAGAAATCGATACCTCCCGGATTACCCGCCCCTGAATACTCTCGCGCGCCTCCAAAACGGTACTGAAGAAATAAACATGGACCTATATATGTTTGTATAGGTCCCTACACAAAACAAGGAAGCGAAACGGTTTTATCGAATATATTTGAGGATTTAAAGAGTTTCTGTTATCGATCTGACAACCACATAATAGTTCGTGTTTTTTTAAATATAAATTACGTAATTAGTAGAAATAATTAAGGTTCATCTGCATTCTTTTAAGAGTAATAAAACACAGCATGGACATGGACCTATTTGTGTAGGTCCCTGGCATGAATAAGATCTTGATTGTCATTTAACATGTTATTTAAACGTGACGCGTGATATCTTATCTTAATTTCGGTATCTACACATGTGCAGACATGTGGTGTCACGGGCAAACCCATAAACGCTTTTAATTCACACTTGGAACATCGCCGCCCATTTAGCGAATTCGTTCGCGCCTTTATCGCTGATGTTTTTTTCAAGAGATGTATGTTGCTGTCATTAATAATCCGTAATTAAAGAAAAATAAATCACTTATTTTGTTCGTGTTTTTATTTTTTAAGCGTAAATTTAGACCGTTTTACGAAAATTTAATAAAGACATACGTTTAGGAAATCTAGAGAACACAATTGGAACTATTTAAGTTTATTTAAGGCTCATTATTTTTCATGTTGAACATTTCAATCGTGAATTAAGATGTTATTAAGAAAATTTAATAATATTTCAGGCAACATGTAAAACGTTATTTAAATAATAATATAAGAAAGTTCTAGACAAAAGCTGATATGTCCTTTTCAATAAAGAAAGTATGACATATCCTGACATCTTACACAGTTTTGCAAGCGAATAACTCCGATACTTGTTCATTTTAATCACAAAATTCATTTCCGGCTAGATATTTTTGTATTAGCTTGAGAGCGATTTTTAAATAAAAGATTGCTAAAAACCACTTTAGTTTTAGACTAAACTAGATACATAATTTTAATTTAAAAAAATCTCTACCTGAAATCTTACAGAGTTTCGATAATAAAAATTTACGGAACAATTTTAGAATCACAAACTTCATTTCGGCTATAGATTTGTATATTACCTTTAAAATGACACTTACAAGGGAAATATTAATAGCGAAATGGTAACTGTTTAGACAAACAAAGATATGTATTATTCAATAAAAGAAGTCGTCCTCAGTCTTTAATCTTACAACGTTTCTTAATGAATATCTCCGGAAAGTATAGAAAGTACGACATTTAATAAGAAATAATATAGGCTTAAACAAAGGCAGATATCAATTTAATTGTCTACATCGACCTTAAATCTATCTAATTAATATCAAAGATCTATCCAAAAAAATTGGTCTGAATGGATGTTTCCAATCTTTATATATTGATAGATCTTTGTTAATATCTCCGGCACTATTTACGCTAAAATCACAACGTTTACTTCAGACTTTAGATATTTCTATACCTTTATAATTATGCTTGAATAATTTTATTCCATAAAGAAATAATTAAATTTTATACAAAGGCATTACTGAAAGGTATGCTTAAAAATGCCAACTCGGCCTTAAACATTACGTGTTGTCACTGAATATTGTTGCCGAGACACATATTTTATGAACATATCGTGTATATTTTTTATTTAAATTATATTGATTTACGATGTGATACATATCGACACTTGGTTTCATGTTTCATTTGTTTTCAATCCTACTGTGCGAAGTCATAAAGTACTGCTTATTGGAATAAAGCGGGTGTACACTATGATAACGTTGTAATCTGTCAAATTCTTCAGTACTGTTTTCAATCGCGGGTTACGTAATAGCCAATATGGCGGCGCCCATATTATCGATTCTGGGATTGTCTATAGATGCTCCCGAATGATGCACTTTGTCAATGTATGGGTTAATTGTGTGGAAACAAATCATTATTCAAGGGGCAATAACTCCCTGAAAATTCACTGGAGCAGAATGACACATAAATATGCCTATGTCAACCCTGTAGAGTATCATACTGCATATACATTTTAATCTAATTTGAATTGAGAGTTCCTGTGATCTAACACAAAAACATAAAATTCATTTAAAAATGTCATAATATTTATCAAAGGGGAATATCTGTCTAAAAAATATATAAGCGCAGTAACCTGAAAGTATTGGCATGTCAAACCAATAGGGATGCTGCATTTATAGTGTCATCAAAATCAGATCATACCTACGTGTTCTAGATCAAACACCAAAAGCAATTATTATTTGAAGGGCAATGACCCACTTAAATATCAATGGAGATGAAAGACATCACAATATGCCCTGGGCATGATGCTCCTTTAAAGGAAAAGGCATATAAATTGTCATCAAATTTGGATCATTAGTAATCCAGTAGAAATGACATTAACAAGCAAATTAGATGAGTTGATATCCCCCACCAAATAAATTTAGTTTTTGGATGGGTGCACTTTACAAGCTTGCAACGCGAAGCTCTGTACATAATTTCTTACAGAATCATTCATTGATACACTTTAATAAAGGTATAATGCAACCTATAAAAGCAGTTCTAAAATAAAGCTCCGCATTAAAATATCCGAAATGAAGTAGACTTTTGTAAGTAACAAAGGATGCTATTTAATGGTCGTGTATTTTAATGATGGTGTGTAAGGACAATTGTTGTGCCTCGTTCGGCTATCCGTGTATATACTAACCATCATGTAAATCTACCAAAAAAAATTTAAGAAAAAAAAAGATAACTCTGCTATTAAAATGCATTGTGCAATGAAATTTGTGTGACATTGATGTAAGCCATTGTTTGGAACTGTACATAAAATTACTAAATCGGAACTACTCGGTCTTTCTCGGAAAAGCCGAGATAAATTTACTCGTTGTTTCCAAGCGTAGGACAAACAATCACAACTGCAAATCAATTGCAGGACTCAACTTATGTAACACTCGTGTTCAAGTTTCAAGTTTGTTTATTTGTGATATAGGCCTCCGGCCCCTGACACATATATATTACAATCCATGCAAAACAATGGTGTGTGCACAATTGGTTGGCATAACATGTAAGCATATAATCGAGTGGTAAACGATTCTTACAATAACATGCTAAAACATTGTACAACATTTGCATCTAGTAGAGCGGAAATGTATATTATATATAGATATACACATACATTCACAAACATATACATACATATACACATATATATATAATTATATATATCATACATAGAAATATATACATGTTATAAAGTAAATATACAACGCTATAGTCCCTGCATATAACCTACACCAATAAAAGAGACTTTCGAATAGTATTCTAAAAAATGTATAGCGGAATTTAGGTTATATGGGTAGGGCCTATAATAAATTGACATAAATGGTATACCGAGTAGTAGGCCCTATTGAAACAAAATATAGGACTTTGTCGGTAGGAACTACATTTTAAACATAAGTACACTTTAACAATTATTTAACACAGAGCCAAGTCTTGTGGAAACCCACATAACTAGGTTATATCAAAGCTCAAGAATTAATGTTCGCGTTTCAAGGGCGTTAACAATGTAAGAAGCAGTTTGTTTTATTGTCTGTTCATTTTTACTTGCCAACAGTATGCACAATTTGAGTATTCTTGGGTTTATGAACAATTTACGTTGTATATATGTTTTTCGGATGTCATGCAATACAGGGCACTTTAATATGAAATGTAATTCGTTTTCAACTTCACCAGTATTGCAAATTGGGCAAAATCGTTCTTCTCTAGTTATACCGCGATATCTGCCAGTTTCAATTTCTATCGGAAGTTAGGGGGACTTTTATTAATACTATTTACTCTTTGTTTACCACTTCAGTTAAAAAAAAACACATCCTAACATGAAATTTTGGATACAATTATAAAAAATAAAAAATAAAATTTCTTGTTTTTTTTCTATGAACCACCTCATAAGTCAAGAGTGTAATTTTAATTTAAAAAAGTTAGGAAAAAAATCTTGACTTGTGACTGAATGAGTTTTTACAGTAGGTTGATCTATTTGCTCATAACTTAAGCTATCATTTACTTATGCAGTCAACTGCGTCAAATCAAGAAGAGAACTGTTCGTGATAATGAAATTTTGTTTTTTTAAGACATTAATTTAAGACATATTATTTTAGATTAAAGCCGATATGAAATTTGCTTATTTGTCAGCAAACAATACAGGGGTTTACAAATTAAATGAATTGGACCTTTGAAACCAAGCAGATCTGTGGTCTAGTGGTAGACACACTAGCGCTAGGGGTTGTAGCGTCTGTGTCAGCTAAACCATAGTCAAGACATAAAACAAGCCTACTAAAGAAACACTGGAAAGTCCAACAAAACATCTTCACAATCTCCCACTATCCCCCAATACCCTACGAACTGGGGTCAATGGCAACATGGAAAAATCCTGATTCAACACAAATATGAACCTCGCTCTGTCAAAAGAGGACTTAATGCATGTGAGTAAAGTGTCGTCCCAGATTAGCCTGTGAAGTCCACACAGGCTTATCAGGGACGACACTTTCTGCCTAAACACGATTTTTGTATAGAAAATTCTTCCTTCAAATGAAAAGTTCATTAAAAGGGGAAAGTGTCATCCCTGATAAGCCTTTGCAAACTGCACATGCTAATCTGGGACGACACTTTACACACATGTATTAAATCCCCTTTTCACAGAGCGCGGTTCAATATGTGAAACTTTCCAAAATAATGGGTGTCAGGTACTTGCAAGATACCATTAAGGTCCAAAAACAGATTGCAATTAAATGACTTTCTTTGTCGTTCAAGACAACAAAACTTTTTCAAAACAATAACAAGACAACAAAACTTTTTCAAAACAATAACAACTTCCCCGAGGATGTGTTTAAAGCAAAAAGAAAAGCCTGTTTGCTGAATAATAGCAGCAGAAATACGTATGTAAGATTTCAACATAGTGTTTAATTTCAGATAAAGGTTTTATGAAAGTTTATAATGGTTATCGATAGCATTCACACAATTAAACTGCAAATAATTATTGAATAATTAAGCTAGTGAATTATGGTTCTTGTACTAAGTATGAACTTCCTCTGAAGTCCCTCTTTCAATACAGTGAGTATTAATTTAAATCACAACAAAATACCAATGGAATTATGCATTTCTTCTAAAAACCCTTATTATTCAAATCCTCTCAATAAGTCTGTAATAATATATATTGCCGCATCAAGAATACGTTTAATACAGAACAATATCTGGACCTCATTACAAGGAAACAATTTTAAAAAGCACTAACTCGATTCCGCCAACCACCACATAGATTAGAAATAGAACAAGGTTGATACCACAATATAGCTCGGGTTGACAGTAAATGTAATTTCTGTAATCTTAATGTCGTAGAAAGTGAATACCATTTCTTATTTATATGTCCATTATAAAAAAGACATCAGAAAAACAAAATTTAATCCAATTTGCAAAGATAGCCAACGTTAAATAAAATTGATTTGTTAATTGAAACACAAAATTAAATTAATTAATTAATCTGTCAAAAAATATATATACCACAAATTGTTTACATTACAATTTAGAGACAAATTAATTCATTTATGTATACTATTTTTCTCAGAATTTGATGAGTAATAATCAATATCAATTCTAAAATGATACTACTTATGAAACTAACTTAACTAAGTGATGTGAATTCTTTGTCTCAGTTTTTTTATGTACAGTCATAATCAATGTTAAAGTTATAAAACTTATGTTATTAAAGAAAACTGTTTGTTAACTTCTGTCATTACCTAATTTTTAAAATTCTTATTATGTCCCCCAGTCTATACTGGGGGACATATTGTTTTTGCCCTGTCTGTCTGTTGGTTTGTTTATTTGTTGGTTTGCGCAAACTTTAACATTGGCCATTACTTTTACAATATTGAAGATAGCAACTTGATATTTGGCATGCATGCGTATCTCATGGAGCTGCACATTTTGAGTGGTGAAAGGTCAAGGTCATACTTCAAGGTCAAAGGTCAAATATATGGGTCAAAATCGCTCAAAAGGGGACATAGTGTTTCACAAACACATCTTGTTATCCATGTTATTACACTTGTGTATTTTGTATTTGGCTAAAAAGCAACTGTAGGCTAAAGAGCTAACAAATGTTGTTGTTGTAATGACATCTAACAATGTGTGGCTATTCTTGGAACAAGAAAAATAATCCAGGGACGATAAGTAAAAAAAGCTGTGTTTGTGAAACACAATGCCCCCTACTTCACGGCCAGTAATCTTTTTTGCGATGCATTAATATATGAGCCAATGCTTCTTCCGAGGTGGCACTAAGGACCGAATGTTTTGAATATTCACGGATAATTCTTCGGTGTGAGTAGGTTTTATAAGTTGTTTTCAACATATTTCGAATTATTTCAAAAATCGTAAAATGTAGTGCGATTCAGCGATTATTAATTCGTCCACAAATGAACAGAAATATACAATCACAACCCATTTGGAAACGTGAGGACCTTTATAAGTTGTGGCATGGTGGAGTTTTGGAAAGCAAATTGATGTCTTTTGCCTGTGTGACGAGCAAATTTCCACCCGAATAATTCGTGAACGACATGAAACGTTTTCTTTCAACATATAATAGTTGCTGCATTCACAAACAAATAGGCTTCCTTCAGATTTAATAGAATTTTTTATATTTTTCCAAAAGAGATGGAGCAAATGCCAAGGAGGTGGCGCTAATGACATGAGGTGGCGCCAATGCACAATATATGAATCATAACATGATTTACATTTGATAGATTTTCCTTTTTCTTTTTTTTTTTCTTTTTTAACATGAATACGTTAACCCAAAACTATAAAGGACATAAACGCATTCTAAAAAAAAACACAAAATGTAAATCTGTAAATATATAAGTAACCAACTCAATTAAGAAGTCAGCGATCTGAATAAAACATATTGTACGATATAAACCCAAAATATGTAATACTCAATAAAGCCAATAATACATTCTCAATAAAATATTTCNCAGACAAAATTTCCGCTTAAAAGAGATAACAAAATCTATCAATTATCGACCTGCAAATTCGACGAGTTTCATCATGTCAAAGACACGAAAACGTACAAACGATACATATTCAGATCCAGTAAGTAATAGGCAACAATCCTCTTATAATTTTATCTTGAGAATATAAGTGTATTAGATGTATTCGGAAACAGAAAATGAGCATCTGATTTTTTTTCTGACTGCCTGATTTATCCGATCCGAAAGTTGTGTATTTATTGTTATATTGTGTAGTAACGAGTATAAATCGAAATAATATATTAATTGAAACAAGTGAATAAGTAATGTTTGTTTTAGCTTATGACCATGCTACAAGTTTTTATGTAAAACAAATGCTTATATTTGATTCAAACTACTTCCCCCCCCCCCCACCCACTCAATACACACTAGTATTTAATATTCCTTCTAGAATTAGTAATGGCTCTTTATATTTATTTGAATTCATTTTCTGTACATAGTGTTGTAATGAGACCTGTTAGTGTATGATTCTTTGACTTGGAATGGCATTTAATGACCTGGATTTGAATTAAAATTTAAATGTAATCTATTATCATTTCAGGTTACCCTGCCTCAGACCTTCAGAGACATTACAAATTTGAGCAATGCTGACCTGAATGGGATTCTACGGCAGTTTGATCTCCCTGCAAAAGGGAAACGTACACACAGATATACGCTACTGGCAAGACACCTGAACATTAAGACAGATGATGCCGGTGATCAAGACCCATTTCTGCAGACACTGCAAGACATAGCAAGTTTGAAAGATGGAAGGACATACACAAAGTTCCACATATCACACTGGACCAAATTAAGCGGTATCTCTATGCGGCTCATGACATCCCTGAAGAAGATGCAAAAGGCTGCTTTGAGGAATATTCGGAAAACAGCTTACGTGCTTACAAAGCCCTACGTGCCTACGACTTATGGGCCATATCGGAGGCTATATGTTCAACCCGTTAACTGACATCGAACATTATACTGCATTGACCTGCCTGGCAAATCCATCTGGTGACACTAGTGGAACTCAGTACAGTGTGACAGTAGTTATAAGTGACAATGGTGAGCCAATAGGGGCATCATGTACTTGTGTTGCTGGAAAAGGTGAAGCATGCACACATATTGCTGGTCTGCTTTTTGGCATCGAGGACTTCGTGGCACGTGGCTATCGGGATCTTCCTGGTGATGACTGTCCAACTGAAAAGCTATGTCGTTGGATTGTCCCAAAGGGCCCTAAGGTTTATCCGAAACCGATATGCGAGGTCTCAGTGAAGAAGAACATTCCGGGAAAGCCAAAGAAAGAAAAAAAAATAATAGTGCTACTAGTTATGAACCTTTGCCAGAACAACTACAACCAGTGAACTTTGATAGTTTGACTGTACTGCTTCACACCTTAAGTTTGAACTGTCCAGACCTTCCTTGGGTTAAAGCTGTTGCTCCTGCCATTGTGCAAAAGTTTAAGCCAAATGATCAATCATTAAATGCCGCGTGTAATCCTTCCAAACTCCCAGATATTGCTGGTCACATGGACAATCGTATTGTGCCAGGAAGAGAACTCTCTGTTACAACAAGTGTAGAACCATTAACGCTTAAGCAAAAGCAAAATGTTCTGTAAGTGAAGCATTAGTGAAGTACAGCGAAGAAGAGAAAAGGGTAATCGAGAAGCTTACAAGGAAGCAGAATGATTCTGTCCACTGGTTGAAGTACAGACAGGGAATCATTACCTCATCCAACTTCAATCGTGTGGCTAGACATGCTAGAGTTATCGCCAGGAAGGGAACAAACCAAGCCACAGTGTCTCTAGTTGCAGCCTTGTTGGGTGGCTCATCATTTAAGGGCAACAAGGCGACACGATATGGACAAAGGCAAGAACCAAAAGCCGTGGCAGAATACTTGGCTTTGATGAAGTCCAGTCACAAGAGATGCTCTGTAGAGGAGTGTGGATTGGTCATATCAAAGGAGTTCGACTATCTTGGAACTTCCCCAGACGGAATATTTAAATGTGCATGCCATGGAAAAAGGCTGGTGGAGGTCAAGTGTCCATACACATAAGTTGATTCGTCAAGGACCATTAATTCATTGGACTTCCTAAATGAAGACGAAAATGAACATTTGACCCTGAAAGAACATGGTAATACGTATTATGATCAGATCCAAGGGCAGATGGGGATTACTGGAATCTNGGTAATACGTATTATGATCAGATCCAAGGGCAGATGGGGATCACTAGAATCTACAAGTGTGACCTTGTCGTGTATGATGGTCGCAAAGTTGAGGTGATAGATGTTGCCTTTAACTCAGATTATTGGCTGAAACTGGCTGCAGATGTAAACAACTTCTACTTAAAGTTTGTCTACAGACAATTGACATCAGGTGGAGAAAACCCAAATTCTGCCTCAACAAGCCGCAAAGAAGTCCAGTTAGCAGTTAGTGCTCATACAGAACGTTATCCATGTGGAAAATGTGGCATTTTGTTAGCCAAGAATGTGATTGACAACTCTGAGGCAAGCATAAACTGTGAGTGTGATTGCAAATGCCGGCAGTGGTTTCACTGGAGATGTGTGAACTTTACGCCGGACCCGGAACTTGATAGTGAACCACCATGGTTCTGCCCCAAGTGTGTTTGAAACTGTGATATTGTGTTTTAGTCGAGATAATTTGTGTCGTGTTCTGAGAAAACTGGGCATAATGCTTGTGCGTAAATTGTTATCCCGGATGAGCCTGTGCAGTCTGCACAGGCTAATCAGGGATGAAAATTTTCGCTTTTATGGAATGATATCTCTTCTTAGCGAAAATCCAGTTAAGGCGAAAAGTGTCGTCCCCGATTAGCCTGTGCGGACTGCACAGGCTAATATGGGACAACACTTAACGCACATGCATTATGCCCAGTTTTCTCAGAACACAACTCATTTATCAAACATTGAACTCAAAGGACTACAGAACATCTGTTGATTCCATCAATTTGATGCAAATTTTTATTTTCTCATTTTTGACTCGAGCAAACACCATCATGTTTGTATGTGCATGATAATTCTATATTATAATATATACAAACAAAAATTAGCTTTTTTCCTTATCATGTGGTACAATGGGTTTATGCTGTTATTTATCGTTTTATTTAAATTTTGAAATAAAAAAACGAAAAATAAATTGTATAATCTTGTATTGTTATACAATCGGTTAATTAAAGTTGACAATTAATTATATGATGGTAATTTTCCACTAAATCCTATGTACTTCACAAGTTTCAAGTTTATAATAAAACCTTGTTTCACCTTTGACCTACAAGTGAGACCTTGACCTTGGAATCACCATGAAATTATTGAAACTCCTTTAAGTATTTTTTGCATGGAAAACAAAAACAGAAGATAATAGTTAAAGGTACTTTTATTTTTAAACACACCGGCATATGATAAAATTAAGACATGTACCATATTTGGAATAACAGTCAGCAAATGCATATGAGAATACTAATAATCAGCATGAAGCATATTACACATGCACAATGTAGTTGTTCATCCATGCCATTAAATCAAAATACATCAGGAATACCCTGTTGACAAAGTACTCAAGTAAAATGTTATAATACATGCAATAATACCAGTTCATGTGTAGCTTTGGTTTTCTAACTCAACATGAGCTGCTTTTATCGAAAAACTTTCACTTATCACAGATATCATTATTGTATATTTTATAATATTTTGTCTGTGAACACTTCACAGTATTGTTTTGTTAAAAAAAACTTTGATCATAAGCACATAATTTCATATTCAAAGTCAAAATATCACAATGAGCATAAGGCGAATATAAATCAATTCAAATTCTGAATGACATGTAGTAATACTGGATAATTATTTAGAATAGTGTATATAAAATGGTTAACATCGAGGACAACAAAACATCTTCACTATAATTCGTGAATGAAAGTAAAGCAAACTTAGTCTGAACTTTTGACATTGGCCTTCAATTGGTTCTTCTATCTATTATAAATTTTAATTAAAACTAGTACTTATATAACTAGTACTTTATAAAAGATAACAATTTTAAATATATCAATGTTTAACAGTTCTATACAGTGAAATCACAGCAATATCACAATGGCATCATTCAAATAGTCGATTAGTATATCATCTATGTACACATGAGAACACAAAAATCTATAAATAATGTGATCAGTAATGTTTAAGCATCTCAGTTACAGTTACACTGACCCTTTAAAGCCACAGTTGGGAGGAAGTGATATTCTCTCTAGTGTATTATAAATTATCTCAACACACACAGTTCTTCTCATCAAATAATACACACTATTGGCAATAGCTCACACTATATAAGTTAGTCGCCATCACATTTTAGGAAAGGATCCTGAAAGTTAACCAGGTAACCACATGTCTTGAAGATATTTTCAAACACGTCAACCTGTGTCAACTTGACCTCTGTGCGCAGAATCTGAAACTGCTTTATTCTACTGATAGCTCGCTCTATGTGTACTCGGGCTTCAGAAATCTTCTTGTTTGTCTGGAGTTCATCTTTCGAAAATTGAGACTTGTCTTTATGTTTTAATGATGGAATTATAAGTTGCACTCCAGGTGGCAGGCAATCTTGAATGGTGAACCCTCTGTCAGCCATAACTTTCTCCCCAGGGTTCTGAATGGCGAAAGCATGTCACCAGCTGTAAATTTATCACTTGATCTACCACCATGCATGGCAGAAATGTACCTGATAGCTCCACCCTACTCATGTCTACTAAAAATTTCACCGTGCTGTGATGTTTGTAATTAGAGTGGAACTGCTTATGCGCCCCTAGTGGTGATGGCGTTTCGGAATATAGCTCCGTACAGTCCACCACTATTGTCAGGTTTCTGAATTCGCTGAAACATTTGGCGCTATTGAAACTGTCACATTCAGTGNTTCCGCCCTGGTCGTTTCGCACCTGGTCGTTTCGCCCCCATATTAGCGGAAAATGGGGGCGAAACGACCAATTAAACAAGGTGTTGAGTAGTTTAATTGGTGACCATTATATAATCATCAACCATAACCATATTAGCGGAACACTAGGTGTTGAGTAGTTTAATTGGTGACCATTATATAATCATCAAAGAAAGTACCCAGAATCAATAATGTAAGTATATCACGCATTAATCCGACAAAGGGTAGTTGATAAAAGCAATTAGCCAGCATAAGTATATATATTAATGTAAAATGAATGCAGTCAGACCAGTGCATAGATCTAGTGTCGGACCTATACAACCAGGATTTTTTAATAGTGATTTTTTTTATAACATTCAACATTTTGTCTTATAAAGTGTAAGATTATAGTGTTTGAAACTGTG